>JAQGDQ010000892.1:32500-83250 GCA_030141605.1 Tubiluchus corallicola | reverse complement strand
TTTAGTAGTTCTGCAGTGATTATGAAGTTGTCCTCTTCTAGAGTTACTATAATGAAATTATAAGGCTGTACGTTTCATGCCATGCTGTACGTTATTTAGTAATCCTGCAGTGATTATGAAGTTGTCCTCTTCTAGACTTACTATAATGAAATTATAAGCCTATACGTTTCATGCCATACTGTACGTTATTTAGTAATCCTGCAGTGATTATAAAGTTGTCCTCTTCTAGAGTTACTATAATGAAAATATAAGCCTATACGTTTCATGCCATGCTGTGCGTTATTTAGTAGTGCTGCAGTTATTATGAAGTTGTCCTCTTCTAGAGTTACTATAATGAAATTATAAGGCTGTACGTTTCATGCCATGCTGTGCGGTATTTAGTAGTTCTGCAGTGATTATGAAGTTGTCCTCTTCTAGAGTTACTATAATGAAATTATAAGGCTGTACGTTTCGTGCCATGCTGTACTTTATTTAGTAATCCTGCAGTGATTATAAAGTGTCCTCTTCCAGACTTACTATAATGAAATTTTAAACCTATACGTTTCATGCCATACTGTACGGTATTTAGTAGTTCTGCTGTGATTATGAAGTTGTCCTCTTCTAGAGTTACTATAATGAAATTATAAGCCTGTACGTTTCATGCCATGCTGTGCGTTATTTAGTAGTGCTGCAGTTATTATGAAGTAGTCCTCTTCTAGAGTTACTATAATGAAATTATAAGCCTATACGTTTCATGCCATGCTGTACGGTATTTAGTAGTTCTGCTGTGATTATAAAGTGTCCTCTTCTAGAGTTACTATAATGAAATTTTAAACCTCTACGTTTCGTGCCATGCTGTACTTTATTTAGTAATCCTGCAGTGATTATAAAGTGTCCTCTTCCAGACTTACTATAATGAAATTTTAAACCTATACGTTTCATGCCATACTGTACGTTATTTAGTAGTTCTGCAGTTATTATGAAGTTGTCCTCTTCTAGAGTTACTATAATGAAATTATAAGGCTATACGTTTCATGCCATGCTGTACGTTATTTAGTAGTTCTGCAGTGATTATGAAGTTGTCCTCTTCTAGAGTTACTATAATGAAATTATAAGGCTATACGTTTCATGCCATGCTGTACGTTATTTAGTAGTTCTGCTGTGATTATAAAGTGTCCTCTTCTAGAGTTACTATAATGAAATTTTAAACCTCTACGTTTCGTGCCATGCTGTACGTTATTTAGTAGTGCTGCTATCATTATGAAGTTATAGGCCTCTACTTACTATGTCATGCTGCACCTCATTATAAAGTAGTGCTGAACTCGTTGTACAGTTATATTCTGTAATTTTAAAGCAGTACTTATATATCATATTAAGTACCGCTTTAGGCGGTAATACTGTGCAGTGCTAATAACTATGATTAATATAATAATTATAGAGATAAATTTATCGTACAACATTATTAAACTGTACTGTACCTCATTAGCTAATTGCTGCTGAGCTAATTACCATGATTTACCGTTCACCTGCTAAATTGGTCGCTTTTTATTTTATTTATCAGGCGTTGTGAAGAAACTGTAATATATAATTAGAACAATGAGTGAGTCTGTGATTTACAGAATCCCAGACATTTACACGTTAATCAAACAATTGCACGGCTTACTACGTGTGTTTAATTAATTAAAGTCGCACGATTGATTTATGATAGAAAATTTTATTATATTTCTGGCACAAACACATAAAATTATGATCTATAACAGTCGCTTTTAACAACGGTTGTGGGGAAATGCTGACTTCGTAAAACAAACCCTTATAAATGAAAAAACTTTTCACAGTTCCAATGATTGATGATGATCGTGATAAGGTCAAAGGTTAAGTGTCCCAGACAACGCGTTTCCGAACACTCGACAACGCCTCACAGCCCATGCTGTTGTAATAGTAACATTTTTATCAGCTAGCTAGAACCATACCTAGTTCATTTTTTCTTGTTCCCAAGCAAGCTCCTGATAGTAAATCACACGGAGCACAGATTAATGCATAAGTATAAAAATCTATGTTAAATGACTTGACGCTAGTGAACTGAAGCGGAAACACCTTTGCTTTACACACACGTCACATGAGGGTTGTAGTTAAGCTGCGTTGTTGTGGTATACTTAACCTTTGACCTACAGCAATTGCGCGTGCGCACAACGAAACTGTGAAAAGGCTTATTTTAGATAAGTTCTAAATTAGGTTTTAACTGTTTGGGTTAAAATGTACTTGAAACAGTAATACAAAACTAGAATCTGTCTAATTTGACTATAATAAGCAGACACATTCCAGCACATGTTACGAAAAATTATCAGCCCGTAAAGAAATCACGGGCAGCATTTTTGTGGGCATTCCCTTCTTTCCCCACACACCAAAACTTAATTTATTTTGCGGCTTTAGGATAACATAATTCAATGCCATGAATTTAGCACGCCATTTTGCAGGCAGGACCTTTGAGATTCATCAAGATCGAAATAAATATCTTCATTCATGTTTTCATAGGTTCATATAATTATGTTCAGTGCCTGATGAGTTATACAACATCGGGGCCTCATTTGTTTGATTGTTAATTTTGATTTTGTATTGTGATATAGCAATATGAACTTTGTTCTTAAATAAAGGTATTCAATCAATCAGTCATTCATTCAGTCAGTCTGTCAGCCAATCAATCAATCATCAATCAATCAATCAATCAATCAATCAATCAATCAGTCAATTACTTAGTCAGTCAATCAATCAATCAATCAAACAATCAGTTACTCAGTCAGTCAGTCAGTCAATCAATCAACAATCAATTACTCAGTCAGTCAGTCAGTCAGTCAATCAATCAATCAAACAATCAGTTACTCAGTCAGTCAGTCAATTAATCAAACAATCAATTACTCAGTCAGTCAGTCAGTCAGTCAGTCAATCAATCAATCAATCAATCAATCAATAATCTGGATGAACCCACATCTCACAAACTCTCATTAACCTAGATGGCCTCAATCAATCAATCAATTAATCAGTTAGTCAGTCACTCAGCCAATCTAATCAAACAGTCAATCAATCAATCAGTCAGTGAATCAGTCAGTCAGTCAGTCAGTCAGTCAGTCAATCAGTCTGTCAGTCTGTCTGTCTGTCAGTCAGTCAATAAAGCAATCAATCAAACAATCAATTACTCACCCAGTCAGTCATTTAATCAAACAATCAATTACTCAGTCAGTCAGTCAGTCAGTCAGTCAGTCAGTCAGTCAGTCAGTCAGTCAGTCAGTCAGTGAATCAGTCAGTCAGTCAGTCAGTCAGTCAGTCAATCAGTCTGTCAGTCTGTCTGTCTGTCAGTCAGTCAATAAAGCAATCAATCAAACAATCAATTACTCACTCAGTCAGTCAATTAATCAAACAATCAATTACTCAGTCAGTCAGTCAGTCAGTCAGTCAGTCAGTCAGTCAGTCAGTCAGTCAGTCAGTCAATCAGTCAGTCAATCAATCAGTCTGTCAGTTTGTCTGTCTGTCAGTCAGTCAATAAAGCAATCAATCAAACAATCAATTACTCACTCAGTCAGTCAATTAGTCAAACAATCAATTACTCAGTCAGTCAGTCAGTGAGTCAATCAATCAATCAGTAATCTGGATGAACCCACATCTCACAAACTCTCATTAACCTAGTTGGCCTACACTTGTATGATATCGTTCAGAGTAGAACTTCCACCCATGAAAGGACTAAAACAGTGACTGTTTCTTACAATTGTGTTTTTGTACAGTCTGAATCTGAATCCCTATACCGGAGCTCAACTCTTTATCACAGCAAGAAACTGACTGGCAGTATGTCAATCCGGACGTGCCCCCATCTATCAGTCAAAGTCAACATGGGAAATGAAACCACCCAGTACGAAGGCTAGACCCAGCAGTCACCCATCCATTTATAATGCAGCGTTATTATGCTACGCATTGCCTAACTTGTGGACACTCTTTTCTTCTTGTAATTTCAACGTGTTCAATTCACATGAATGGCAAAACCATTTCCGGTAATCTCGTTTTGGTCATTATCTACAATGGAATCAATTTCTCTCCTAACACTAGCGCCTCCTAGAGCACCATCTGACGACTCTACATGATCATTTCTAATAGTCAAACACTTGCTAGCTACAGGGATATTGTTTGTTAGTTCACTAGAAATCACTGATCTTTGGTTTGAAGGTCTATGACGTCCACTCCAACTTGATGAACGTATTGGAAATGTTTCCGTCATCTGATAACTATTACCCGCAGAACAAAAGTCCGCATCTATGGTTGTCAGGTTTGCGTCATAGATGTTCTGCGCAGACCACAACGTTCTTGAGCATGTGATGCAGTCATTAGACGAATTGGAGTTTTTACAATGCTCACAATACTGACTACCACCTGGTCGAGTGTTCAGTACGTCCTGTTTTCCTGTTTGAGTGATAATGGCATCTTCTTCAGCTATGGCGTCAACTGAACTAGTTTTTGATTCACGATTGCCATCTTGCTTCCTGATCATTCCTGAATCACAAGACGAGGCACCTTTAGATTTGGCGATTTTAGCGTTAACGCACGACGACTTTTTGCTCATAAATCTCTTAATGGAAACAGGCTGCATAGCCTCCGTGTCTGACTGCCTGCCTGAAATCTTGTCTAGCGAATCCTTGCTGGATTTTTGATGGGGGTCTATGACACTGAAATTTCTGACGCGAACCGAGCTGACGTTCGTGCGCACGGTGGAGTTCGTAAGGAAGCTCCTGTTCTGACCATCCTCGCTGACAGAGAAACTACCACGGAAGCGACGACCTAGATGACCTTCTGTCGACATTGCACGACCACATGTAAGAATTCGGTAAAAAGACTGACGAAATTTAACACTCATGACAGCATAGATGAACGGATTAATGCAGGAGTTTATAAAACCTGCCAAATTTATACACAACATGGTGAAGAAAAAGTTGCTTGATTCGAAGAATGCGCTCGTTTGGTAGATGGTGATCATGCTGACAACGAAATATGGCGTCCATGATATAATGAAAGCAAAACACACAACTAGAACCATCTTCGCTACCTGAAAGAAAAGAAAAATGTCGAGCAAAGAATTTTTAATGTTTTATAACACAAGCAACTGGGCTTTTACGCACAGCGGCAGGGCCAACAAGATCATTTTGTAAAGAGAAAGAGAGAGAGAGAGAGAGAGAGAGAGAGAGAGAGAGAGAGAGAGAGAGAGAGAGAGAGAGAGAGAGGAGAGAGAGAGAGAGAGAGAGAGAGAGAGAGAGAGAGAGAGAGAGAGAGAGAGAGAGAGAGAGAGAGAGAGAGAGAGAGAGAGAGAGAGAGAGAGAAGAGAGAGAAAGAGAGAGAGAGAGGAAGAAAGAGAGAGAGAAAGAGAGAGAGAGAGGAAGAAGAGAGAGAGAGAGAGAGAGAGAGAGAGAGAGAGAGAGAGAGAGAGAGAGAGAGAGAGAGAGAGAGAGAGAGAGAGAGAGAGAGAGAGAGAGAGAGAGTTAGAGAGAGAGAGAGAGGGAGGGAGGGAGGGAGAGAGAGAGGGAGCGGGAGAGAGATAGAGAGAGAGAGAGAGAGAGAGAGAGAGAGAGAGAGAGAGAGAGAGAGAGAGAGAGAGAGAGAGAGAGAGAGAGAGAGTTTTTCGTTTTATAAAACAAGCGACTGTTCTTAAGCACTTCTGTGATTCAAAACAAGCAAGCAAGAAAAGAAACAAAAAGTAAAAATGAAAAAGATCTGTTTTGGAAGGAAAGGAAAGGAAGAAAGAAAGAGAAAGAAAAAATAAAGAAAAGTTAGACGAGACAGAAAGAAAAAGAGTGTCGCGAGATAGGTGGGTGTGGAGAAAAGAAATGAACATAGAAGAAGAACAAAGGAAAAAGAAAGAACGAGGAAAAACGTAGAAAAATAAAACAACTAACTAAGGCAAAATAAATGTACAAATTCATTTAAATAATCATATAAATAAATAATGAAATAGATAAATAAATAAGTATGAATGTACAAACAAGTGGCAAAAATTAATTATCAAGAGTCATTCCACGAGAAAACCATGCAAAAGTCAAAAAATAGTGGAAGGTGACAAATCACCGATTTTGTTCATATTCACAGGGTTGGATGATCCCCTCAGATGTACCCCACAGCCAAAATATTAGATATCAAAAATGAGCCGTTTCGGAGATAGGCCGCCATTTTGATTTTTTTCGGATTTCGGCCATTTTGACGTAAGAAATGACCTATATTTGTCACATCATTACAGGCAGTAAATGAATGATCCAGGACTAGTTGCTGGGTGATATATATAGTAGGGGTCTTGCCCTATTGATACATTGAGTTTGATGAATTGAGATTCTCTTTCAGTAGGTATCATGAGCTCATGAAAGATGCGTGTCTGCTACAGTCTGAATGACACCCTGTTAAAATTCTCATAACTCCACTGTTAAAACATTTAAGCACCTAAATCAAATTCGACAAATATTAAACAGAGTCAATTACCTTCAACCCCATCGTCATCGCCGTCATCATTGTCATCGTAATTACCGCCACCATCTGCATCATCATCATTACCATCAACATCATCATCGTCATTGTCATCGTAATTACCGTCACCATCATCATCATCATCATTACCATCAACACCATCATCATTGTCATCGTAATTACCGCCACCATCATCATCATCATCATTACCATCAACATCATCATCATCATTGTCATCGTAATTACCGTCACCACCATCATCATCATCATTACCTTCAACACCATCATCATTGTCATCGTAATTACCGTCACCACTACCACCATCATCATCATCATCATTACCTTCAACACCATCATCATTGTCATTGTAATTACCGTCATCATCATCATCATTATCATCATCACTATCTTTACCTTCAACACCATCATCATTACCAGCGTAATTACCGTCACCACCATCATCATCATCATCATCAACATCATCATTATCATCAACAATATCAACATGCTCATCAATGTCGACGTCGTTGCCGTCATTATCATTTCCTTTGGCATTATCAACACCATCAACATCATCATCATCATCATCATCATCATCATCATCATGTTCATCTTAACCAAAAGTTATTTTCTTACCCTTTTTCTGCTTTCTTCTTGTCTAGAGCTGCTATTTGCACCGCGCGACGGTCTCACTGTACCAGCTGTTAAACTCTCTGAACACGAATCTGTCCTCAACAGAACGACAGCAATGCTGGCACAAGTAACAACGATGAACAACAGCGGTATGATGTAGATCAAGAAGAATAAGAAAGTAAAATATCCCTTCCTAAAGTCAGGAGACAGACCGTCTCCACACCAACGACGAGTGATGGAACCCAACTCACTGTAGAACACCCCCTCAGCAACTCTGGCAGGGTAGAGGAACGGCGCTGCTACCAAAGCAGGGGTGATCCAGACGGAGGCAAGGATTCTCCGAGCTCTGGCCTTGCTGCTGATCCTCCTGGCTTCTAAAGGGTGAACAATGGCAACGTACCTGTAAGCAATGAATTATGAATTATGAATTTATTCCACACCAACTCAAACATACATATAAATTTATATAACATTGAAAAAAATAAATAAACTATGCGAGTTACTGTGAGGAGGAAGGAGCATTGAGCTTTCGAGTCCTCCTCCAGATAAGAAAATTGACAATTAACATTACATTTTCATCAGTTATAACGTACATTAGAACAAAATAAGTTTTGTTAGTAACTTAAGATCAGGATGAGTAAAATTGCGAGTTAATTATACTGTTGTAGTTGGTAATTCTTTGATGCTTTTTTAAATTGATAAAGATTAAGAGTTTTCATTACACGCGGAATTGATGACCATATTTTAATAGCATTATATTTAGATGACTGTTTCATTATATTTGTTTTTGGAAGAGGGAGTACATAGTTTTCGACTGAATATCTTGTGTAATGATCATGTTGATTTGAAACTGGACTAAAGTATGACTGAAAAGCTGGTGGAAGTAGTGAATTATGATACTGATACATGAAATGAAGACAATACATGTCATATATTTCTTTCACTTTAAGAGTTTTAACAGACAAATAAATTATAATTGTGCGATGGTCATACCTTACATGATATATTACTTTGAGAATTTTGTTCTGGGTAATTTGTAAAGCTTCCAGATTACTTTTATATACACCACCCCAAGACATGACGCCATATATTAGATATGGGTAGACTAAAGTGTAATAGATTTTCATCAATGTTTCCCTATCAACAAACTTGCAATGGTAATGTATGAATGAATTTTAATCAGTCCAAGTGTTTTTCTTTCTGTCAAGCTGAACAACATCGTACCGACTTGAAAACTATTTATGTATCACTAAAAGCACAAAAACACTTTTCTTAGACAAAGCTTAAAATTTCGTTTGAAGCAAGTTTAGATAACACTGTGTAAACTTTGAAAAATAATCAGAGCATTCGTAGCACACACGTCACTAACTGAGTAAAATATTAAATTACTGTATCTTGTCAATAAGATTAAAAACACGTTTGAAGGTTCGTGAGTGGCGCACCCTGGAGGGTGAGTTAGCGACATTTTACCAATTGGTGAAAGCATTTTTAAATAATTAATAATTTTCTTTCTAGTTGCATAAATCTTTCAAGCAGGTAAGTGAAATGTTAAGTTATATAAGTTTGCATGAAAACTTTTTTGGCACGTAATTTAACATTTCCTTTTCTTCCCTGATTTACGTTTGCGTATGACGTCATGTAATGGCGCATTTAAAATGAAAACGAACAAAAAGTTTTTTTAACGCGAGTACGATATGTGCATAAAATCGCTGTAAAATAATGTAATTTTTGTAAGGCGATTTTTTTGAAACTTACTTCACGCACCCCCTTTCTTGTCCTTTAACGTCACAAGGCAGGCTATAATAAACTACTAAATTTACAATAAGCGCCCGTAGTTTTGACTCCGGCTGGTACCATAAAAATTATAAAATACCAGTGAGTGAGCGAATTTATAATTACTGTGACTTGAAGATGATCGAAGAAGAAATGAATTTAATCATGAAATGTACACGTTATCGGGGTGACAGACTGGCCCTTTTTAATAATATTGAAAATCTGCTTCCTGTATTTTCTGTCACACCAAATTACAATGAGAAATTTGTCTTTATAATGAGTAGTCAAGATATCGAATTATGCAGGATTATTGTAGTTTTACTGGATTTCTCACTAGGAATCAGTTATTGTCTAAAAAAATTTAGATACAAACCTTGGTTTAGAAATAATATATAAAAGACAGCGCCGACAAACAACTGAAGTTACTGAACTGACGCAGCAGACGGTTTTGTTTTACCCACACGTCAAGTGATGGTTGTAGTTAAGACACGTTGCTGTGGTACACTAACGCTGTCTTTTACATATTATTTCTAAATCAAGGTTTGTATCTAAATTTCGTTTAGACAATAACTTTTTAATACTGCAGTATTGAATAATCTATAAAAAATACCTAGAGTATATATAGATCAAGGGCAAATGTTTATACTACTTTACTGCACATCATTAAGCTCGCTCCTCCTAACAGCTAAACTGAAAACCTGAGAACTAAGAAATGCATATATTCTAAAAAAAATAGCTTAAAACTGAGAGGGCAATGCAAAATTTCGTTCATAAAAGTATTTAAAAAAACCATTAGCATACGACCCAAAGTAAGTATCGAACCCACAGCCGCGAAGTTGAAGATCCACGGCTGGGTTGGTAGACGCCCACTCGTCGAGGATTTGATACTCATTCAAGGTGGCATCGTCCCTAAACTTTGGCTGTTCAGTGCTCACCTCACCAAGAGGAGGATATATCATATATGTACATTCTCTGCACATGCCTGAAATATCTCTGCACACTCAGAGCAAAAAATATATATACCATAGATGCTAATAAAGAAAGGGTGAAGGTCATGAAAAAGTCTGAATGGAAGAAAGAAATAAAGAATAAGATTGAATGTTGTATAAAGAATGAATGTGCAGAAAAATGCAGGAGCAGCACTAAATTAAGATTTTTAAGGCATACCGAGTGTTATAGAAGAGGTTAAAGATATACTGTAAATAAGACTGAATATGATTAAAGTTAAAGGGAACTACAAGAATGAGTTTAAGGATCAGTTATTATGCCCAGTGTGCGGGGAAGATGATGATACTACTGAACATATACTTAGGTGTTACAGATATGGAGAATGGAAAAAAATTGAACTGAGATGTATTGATGGAACAGTGAAAAGGAAGGATTGCTATAAATTAGAAATCTAGTGAACGAATGCATGGAACACAGGATAAAGACAAATAAAGACATAAAACTTGGAAAAAACAACTAAAAGATCAGCGTTATAGAAGAATAGACTTTGCACCCTATAAAGGTGCCCGCTCTGATAGGTGGAGAGAGTCGTGTATCGCAATCGCAGTCTTAGAAGGATGTCACTGAAATCGTCACTGTCATCGTCACTGTCATCGTCACTGTCATCGTCACTGATATCGACTACGAACACGTCTATACAGTTTTTCTTGGACAACGAGAAGCTTTGTTAAGCTGAAATTTTAATATTGGTCGGTTAGCACTGTGGCGGCATCGTTACAAGAGCAAAATGTTTCAAGGCGAGCTGCATAAAAATCTTTCACATTTCCAGCGATTGATGATGATCGTGGAAAGGTCAAAGGTTAAGTGTATGAGACAACGCATTTGTGTACACTTGACAACGGCTCACAGCCCATGCTATTGTACTAGTGTTGTAATTGCTGTAGTAACAGTTTTAACAGCTAGCTTAAACCTTGCTAGTTCATTTTTTCCTGCTCCCAAGCAAGATGCTGCTAGTAAATCACTCCACTACCAGACTAATGTGTAAGTAAGTAAAGTCCAGGTAAAACAATTGAAGTTACTGAACTGACACGGCAGACGGTTTTGTTTTACCCGTACGTCAAGTGATGGTTGTAGTTAAGAAACGTTGCTGTGGTACGCTTAACATTTTATCCACAGCAGCTGCGCGTGCGCACAACGAAACTGTGAAAAGGCTTCTTCACTGGTCCTGTTTTTAGACTTTGAGGAATTTCTAAGTCGGGAATCAGAATATTCATTATAATTCCTGCTCAATGAAGCCATTCTGATCTGCATCTATTTTAGACATGTATTACGCACGAAGCCATGATTTAACCAATTTTCCTGCCAACAACAATTTCTAACACTGACCAATGATGGTTTGTAAAGTTAACGTCGCCTGACAGTAACAGGTTAATATGAGGTAATGACATCAACTTAATGGTGTGCTGTCGCATTAGTATAGGATGAAAGGACAACAATAGAGAGTGGGAGAAAGAGGGGAAGGAATAGAAGCGAAAAGGAGTGAAAGAAGAGAAAGAAAGAGAATGAGATTGAAAGCAGCATGAAGGTAGACAGAAAGAGAGAAAAAAGAGAGAGAGAGAGAGAGAGAGAGAGAGAGAGAGAGAGAGAGAGAGAGAGAGAGAGAGAGAGAGACAGAGAGATCCATCCTACGAATAATAAAACACAATTAAAGAGAGAGAGAGACGGAGAGAGAGAGAGAGAGAGAGAGAGGAGAGAGAGAAAGAGAGAAAGAGAGAAAGAGAGAGAGAGAGAGAGAAAGCAAGAGAGAGAGAGAGAGACAGAGAGAGAGAGAGGGGGGAGAAAGAGAAAGCAAGAGAGAGAGAAAGAGAAAGAGGAGAGAGAGAGAGAGAAAGAGAGAGAGAGAAAGCAAGAGAGAGAGAGAGAGAGACAGAGAGAGTCAGGAAGTGAAAGTGCTGTTCAGCATCTCAAGTCTCTATTTACGCATTAGGCAAATTTGAATAAGACGCTCAAATTGCACTAAAGCTAGATCTGCTGACAGACAAGTAGACAGACAATCAATTATTAATGTTTGTTCAATCGATATTGATCGATAATTTCACCTCAAGCTGTCCATATGTAGACAAAATTTATCACTTATTTAATCGTCCTACATCTAAGCAGCAGGATCATTTATCAACCCACACATTTCACTAGGAATTTCTTTAATGAGGAAATCATTCTGGATAGATTCAAGGTCAAATCTTCTCAGCAGCATTCATAATGGAGATACAGGTATTTAAGAGAACAAAAATCTGTAACTAATAACAGTTATGTTAATTATTTCCTGAATTAAATCTGGCCTTTTAAGCACTAGAGCATTTATTTAAATGTCAAATTTGACGCAAAATCAAGTTTTCCTTTATTTAAAGGAAGACAGGATGGTTTTTCAGTCAGTCGGTCAGTCAGTCAGTCAGTCAGTCAGTCAGTCAGTCAGTCAGTCAGTCAGTCAGTCAGTCAGTCAGTCAGTCAGTCAGTCAGTCAGTCAGTCAGTTAGTCAGTCTGTCAGTCAGTCAGTCAGTCAGTAAGTAAGTAAGTCGGTCGGTCGGTCGGTCGGTCGGTCGGTCAGTCAGTCAGTCAGTCAGTCAGTCAGTCAGTCAGTCAGTCAGCCAGCCAGTCAGCAAGCAAGCAAGCAAGAAAGTAAGTAAGTAAGTAAGTAATCCTGTCAAGTAAGGTATTCATATATAAAGGAAGACAGGATGATTTTTCATATACTACCCCATTTTCAAGTCCGGTAAAAAGTATCCATTTTAACACAATTAATACTGCAAAAGTGTTTCTGATAATTAAATATTAGATTAAAAACTTAATTAACGGCGGACGAGCTCAACTATTGATGTTCTCACAAACTAACGTGATTTTCAACAGCAGAATTATTCCCAAATTATCCTTTGCGTTTGCGAAAGCAAAAATTGAAGTACAGTGCTGCTGTAAGATATTCAGTGTGTTGTACTAAAACTAAGCAAGCTTTAAGATAAAAATTCAAACTTACTGGTATGCTCAAGCATGAGCTGTCGAACGTGTGTTCTTCGTCACAAAGTAACGCATCTGAACTGAGAGGTACAGCACCTGTTTTTTGTGCAAAGCGTTTCCGAAATGCAAGCGTTAGTGCTCGTCTAGCTAGCGAATGGCGAAATGCATGTAACAGCGAAAAACGTGAAATTGTGTTTGTGTGATAATAATTCTTTCACGTAAGGCATTTTTGAAAAAAACAGAATGTTCCCTTTCATTGCTGTAAAGAGTTGATTGTTTTGACCAAGATTGAGTCCGGTTTTGTTTTAAAACAAATTGGCCTTATTGTTTGGTATATTGGCCTTCTCTTGCCGTCTGCTTCGTCCACGTGACGATTTTACGCCTAATCACGTGATCTGATCGATTTGGGTCAGTGGTTTGCTGAATTTTGTAAAGTTAGTGCGCCTTTTAATGAGTTGATAAGATATTGTCATTGATATTAACCGTAACTTAAAATTTGATACAGTTTTATTAAATTTCGTGGCTTCCTTCCTAATGAAATTTGTCCACGACTTGCATTTTTTCCCAAAAACAATAATTTAGTCGCAGGCTAAACAAATGTGCTAGCAACGGCGTCCTTGGTTACCGCGCCATTTCTGTGACGCAGAATTTGCAAAAAATGCAACAGGGCAAAATGCGACAAGACATTAGTAAAGATCTTCCAATTACTGTCGGATGTGAAGGCAAGCCGAGTCACTCATTTCCCACAAATAAAGGAACACTCCAAGGAGACGCCCTGGGTCCTGTTCTCTACACTTTTTACCTTGCTATAGCATTAATGGACAGGAATAGTTACCAAGAAAAGAACTTTGTGAACGATTTATTGGCGTTCGAATCTGAATCCAGAAAAACTACTGTCGGCAATAGAATTAGAACACAATTATGCTAATAAAACGAAATATCCTACAGCATAGACCTGAAATATACTGATGATATTGTATGGATAACATCAAAGATGAAGTAGAATATGTCAAAATTAAAATATAAGCACAAATAAAAGAAATGGATCTCATATTAAATAAAGATAAAACAGGAGAGTATCACATTAATGGACATTAAGTAATCAGCTGCATAATCAACTATAAAATTGCCTACATAGTCAATTAAATAATCAACTATAATATTGCCTACATAGTCAATTAAATAATCAACTATAAAATTGCCTACATAGTCAAATAAATAATCAACTATAAAATTGCCTACATAGTCAATTAAATAATCAACTTTAAAATTGCCTGCATAGTCAATTAAATAATCAACTATAATATTGCCTACATAGTCAATTAAATAATCAACTATAAAATTGCCTACATAGCTAATTAAGTAATCAACTATAAAATTGCCTACATAGTTAATTAAATAATCAGCTATAAAATTGCCTACATAGTTAATTACGTAATCAACTATAAATTTGCCTACATAGTCAATTAAATAATCAACTATAAAATTGCCTAAATAGTCAAATAAATAATCAACTATAAAATTGCCTGCATAGTCAATTAAATAATCAACTATAAAATTGCCTACATAGTTAATTAAATAATCAACTATAAAATTCCCTACATAGTTAATTAAGTAATCAACTATAAATTTGCCTACATAGTTAATTAAGTAATCAACTAAAAATTTGCCTACATAGTCAATTAAATAATCAACTATAAAATTGCCTACATAGTTAATTAAGTAATCAACTATAAAATTGCCTACATAGTCAAATAAATAATCAACTATAAAATTGCCTGCATAGTCAAATAAATAATCAACTATAAAATTGCCTACATAGTCAATTAAATAATCAACTATAAAATTGCCTACATAGTCAAATAAATAATCAACTATAAAATTGCCTGCATAGTCAATTAAATAATCAACTATAAAATTGCCTGCATAGTCAAATAAATAATCAACTATAAAATTGCCTACATAGTTAATTAAGTAATCAACTATAAAATTGCCTACATAGTCAATTAAGTAATCGAGTACATGATCAATTACACAATAAACTATAGAAATAAGTTCGCGAAGGCAATCAGGGTAAGGTTTGGTTGGGGTTAGAGTTAGAGTTGAGATAGGACTAGGGTTAGGTTAGGCTAAGGGTTGGGTTAGGTGTAGGGTTAGAGTTAGCGTTTTTAAATTGAGTGGACAAAAGAAACTATTTTCCACGGTTGTTATGCAGATTTTTCTATTTCTGACAAAATACCAGATGTTTTAATCTGTAATTCTGCTTTTACTAATTTTATTACTTTTACTAAGCTTAACTTGACTGAAATCTTTTTTGAAGTTAGTCCAAGTAATCTGTGGTTCCGGCTCACGTGACAACGACTGTATTATACACGTCATTTCGTAAAAACCTCCACTATCAATCAATTAATATGACAGATTTGGACTATCGAATCTGTTGCAAGTGGTTTCTTGTCAAAAACATTTGATCGTCACGAGCTTTTCTGGCAGATTATAGTAAGAGAAATGAATCCGTAACATCTCATATATCAGATTTATTGCCGTAAGATTCAGTGGATCTAAATGGATGTAAAGAAACCATACACCAGCATTAGGAACTTATGACAACATGAGTGTGAGGTTGGATATTAGACGTGTTCATTTTTCTGTTTTGCAATAGGTTGAGCTACTGCCAGGTGCACCACCATCATCATCATCCACGCCGCTGCTGCTGCAGCTGTGGCGACAACCATGACCGCCACCACCACTACCAACAACAACAACTACTACTACTGCTGCTGCTGCTGCTGCTGCTGTTACTACTACTATTACTACTACTACTACTACTACTACTACTACTACTACTACTACTACTACTACTACTACTACTACTACTACTACTACTACTACTACTACTACTACTACTACTACTACTACTACTACTACTACTACTACATCATCATCATCATCGATAACAGCCACAACAACAACAACAGCAGCAGCAACAACAACAACAACACGACCACCACAACAACACGACCACCACAACCATCACCATCGTCATCATCATTATCATCATCACCATCACCATAAACGTCTGTTTTGTCGTCGTCACAGTCTTCATCATAGTCATCGCCGTCATTGTCTTTATCATCGCAATGATCATCATCATCTTTTTCGTCATCACAAGTGCAATTGTCGTCACGTGTACCATCCTCGTCATCAACCAAAGCTCCCTCTTCCTCTGCTACAATCAGTTGGTTGAATCGAGCAGCATTACTGATCATAATTCCATGTTACACAAGTTGATCCAGGATTTATAGGAGCTTTACTCCAGTATTTATTCCTATAATTCAGGAAAAGCTTGGAGTATTTTCAGCGGCTTTTACTGAATCAGGCGATAAGTTGCGAAGCCAGATTGTAGGTTGTAGTTCGGCTGTGTTCAGTGCGCGGATTGATATTTACGATGTGACAAGGTCTAGAAAGAGGTAGACATTTGTAACCGAAAAAAACACAAGTGAAAAATCTGCTAAAATAAAGATAGATAAAGATAATTCAAGAGAAACATTTATGGTTTGCGTCTACCTTTCAGAGACAACCGAATAACCGACTGTTCGAAATCCTGCTTGGCCGACTCTCTAGCCCCGATTCACATGATTATTTTATTTATTTGTTTTATTTTATTCACACACAATAGTAAAATACAGTTTCTAATAAAATAATGTATATAAAACACCTTGCCAAAAGTTTGGCAAAGACACAAAAGAGATTAACTGCTCACATGTGTCTGTTATGTACAAGGAATTTATGCAACTTAACTTTATATAAGCGGCTTTTAAATAATTTGTGCAGTTACGAGGGGTGCACCATCAACATACGCAGGCAGTGAGTTCCAAATCGGTACAGCTCGATTTGAGAAAAATTGATCAAAATGACACTTCAGCTGTTCGACACACGAAAAGTTTCAGAGAATGATTTTGTCTTGTTCTATTCCAAGATACTCGAGTAAAGAATTTGTCAGAATCAGCATCAGCATCTCTATGAATAATCAAGTAGCTTAAAGCTAAATCTTTTTGCATACATTTCTCTGCTAAAGATCTTAGAATCTCCAGACGCTTAGGATATGGCACGTACAGTCATTTGCAAAAGTTTAAGACCAAAGTGATATTTTCATGAAAATTGACGAAACCATCGTTTAACACGGTTCAATCTAAAAACTATTCATTTATTCTTCTAGAAAAATATACTACAGCATAGTTTGTATGTTTTTATTCAAAAATAGTCACAGTCCTTGAACATTTTAGTACTTTGTATGTCCGCCGAAGTTGTCAATCACTGCCTTCATTCTAAGAGGCATGCTGCAAATTAGTTTTTTTGCCCATTTTTTGGATCACAAGAAAATTACAAAAACGGCCGATCTGTATGGATAGCGGCAGGCAAATGAGTCACTCATACTCATTAAACGTACTGTTTCAAACCACTAGCAATATGATGCAATCAACAAAGAATCTGATGCAATCAGGGTACAGTATGATGAAAATCCGCAAAACTCGAGCTTGGTCTTAAACTTTTGCAAACTGTACATTAAATTACATGTAAAGGACAGGCGTCGAGTAAAGCATCGCTTTACTTTCAGCTGTATGTGACTCCCATGTTATAGTCACACCTCTAAGATTTGTTGCAGGCTGCTTAACTGACAGCCAAAAAAATCAGCTAACGCGTTGGTACTAGGCGTTACTACACATGCTATAAATCTTCATACCATATCGACACGTTAACCAGGCGTAGCTAATTGATTGATGCACTTTCATTAACGGCGTCCATTACGTGAAATCAGTCAAAGCTTAAACGCTTGCAGACAAGCATAAACATGTCAAGCAGATCATAATAACGGGAATCCAACCGACGCATCTCGTATCTAGTTACTTTGCGCTGTCGTCACGTGACCAGGAAGCCAACATGCATCACGCTAATTCTATGAACAAAATTCGGCTTCAGCGCGTTTTGAGATAATGGTTTTGGACGTGGGTATGTTACGCTAAAAAGCACTAGTTTTATCCGACACGCTTAAATGACCACATGACGTCATAGAGGGAACAATAACAAAAAAGAATTTGTAAGAAGCGAAACCATACGGTAACCTCACGCGAAGCCAGCGTGTCTCTCGTTTTATGAAAAGAAATAATTTTCTGTTCCAAAAGACAGTAATGGCTGCAAAAACATTTCACTGTGAACAGTGGCGTATTTAGTGCTTGTGGCGCCGGGGGGAAACACTTGTGGCGCCCTACGAATTTAATGTTTTTCGTGGATGAAGCTACAAAATGTATTTGCTTTTTCGACACGACAGTACAAAGACATACGATTTTTTTAAATGCTGAGTTTGACATGCAGTACTGCACTAGAGTAACTCTTTCTATGCATTAGATGCTCGTAACAGACAGTCCTTGAACATTCAGCCCCAGAACTATAGAAAAACTTTGCACCCTCTCAGCATTGCCCCCTGTCACCCCCGCTTTGCTACGCCCCTATATGAAAACAATGTTTAGTATTGTCTCACGAGATCTCTCATTGTCTCAATGTTACGGCAACAGTTACTGTCAGGGCAACAAAGATAGCCGCCATTTTCTCGAAAGCACTAATGACGCTGATAACAGCATGATCATTGATAATTTCATGATAAGTGGTCACGGTGTGGGCTTAACCACTATAGTTAAGCAGCGTCGAGCCTAGTCAATTAGTAGACGGGCAATTGAAAAACGCAGTCTCAGAGTTGACTTGTTACTGCTACTGATACTGCCACAGCCACTACCACAGCCCCAACTGCTAACCTGCTGCTGCACTCACACTGCTGCTGCTGCTGCTACTGCTACTACTGCTGCTGCCTGCTGCTGCTGCTGCTGCTGTGCTGCTGCTGCTGCTGCTGCTGCTGCTGCTGCTGCTGCTGCTGCTGCTGCTGCTGCTGCTGCTGCTGCTGCCTAGCTGCACTGCGCTGCTGCTGCTGCTGCTGCTGCTGCTGCTGCTGCTGCTGCTGCTGCTGCTGCTGCTGCTGCTGCTGCTGCTGCTGCTGCTTGCTGCTGCTGCTACTCTGCTGCTGCTGCTAGCTGCTACGCTGCTGCTGCGCTGCTGCTGCTGCACGCTGCTGCTGCGCTGCTGCTGCACTACTACGCTGTGCTGCTGCTGCTGCTGCTGCTGCTTGCTGCTGCTGCTGCTGCTGCGCTGCTGCTGCTGCTGCTGCTGCTGCTGCTGCTGCTGCTGCTGCTGCTGCTGCTGCTGCTGCTGCTGCTACTACTACTACTACTACTACTACTACTACTACTACTACTACTACTACTACTACTACTACTACTACTACTACTACTACTACTACTACTGCTGCTGCTGCTGCTGCTGCTGCTGCTGCTGCTGCTGCTGCTGCTGCTACTGCTGCTGCTGCTGCTGCTGCTATTACTACTACTACTTCTACTACTACTACTACTACTACTACTACTACTACTACTACTACTACTACTACTACTACTACTACTACTACTACTACTACTACTACTACTACTACTACTACTACTACTACTACTACTACTACTACTACTACTGTTGTTGTTGCTGCTGCTGCTGCTGTTTTTTACACTTGACACGTTTACGAGTCTTTTCCCTAGTTACATTGAACCTCAAACTTTAGCCACACTTTCAGACTGAATTTATAAACCCCGCCACACATCAATAATAACTCGTTTCAGCTTTACGATCAGTGATGTAAGCCACTTACTTCCCTAATGAATATAAAGGACGACCATCAAACAGCGGGGCACGTCTTTTTCAGGATAATTTAACAAACGAGTGAATCCCAGTGAGCAATTAGAGCAAGATGGCGTGACACCAAACAGCCCAATATCTGCAGAACAGGTAACTGATAAACGATCTTATTGGAGTTACTCTTACTTTTATTAAAACTGCATTTTCCGTGCAGTCAACATTGTATACTTGTGGATCTTTCTGGCAGTGATGCGACGAAGCCTATAGCACTCACGCTGCCAGACGATAAACGATCTTATTGGAGTGATACTTACTTTTATTAAAACTGCATTTTCCGTGCAGTCAACATTGTATACTTGTGGATCTTTCTGGCAGTGATGCGACGAAGCCTATAGCACTCACGCTGCCAGACGATAAACGATCTTATTGGAGTGATACTTACTTTTATTAAAACTGCATTTTCCGTGCAGTCAACATTGTATACTTGTGGATCTTTCTGGCAGTGATGCGACGAAGCCTATAGCACTCACGCCGCCAGACGATAATGTACGGGGTGTTTCAGTACAACTCACGTTCGACCGCTTTCTTTGTCTGCAGATTCAATCATTTAGCAGACAGCCTGCACATTTTTCTTGATTAGTGGAAATGGCCTAGCTTATTAATAACAAAGGTGATAATAATGGTGATAGCGAAATTGAGACGTGACTACGATGATGACGACGACGATGGTAGTAGTGATGTTGGTGATCATTCAAAAGTCAAATTTCCAGGTTTGCTGCTGCGCTCACTCGTGAACTCTCGAAGCGTGTGCACAACGTCACAAACAAGCACATCTGAAAAGCAAGGCACAGTGCCTGTTTTGTTGCAACGTGTTTCCAAGATCCACACGCTAGTGCCCGTCTTATTAGCAAAGGGCGAGACGCATGTAACAGGGAATGAACACGAAACTTAGCTTTTTGTCGCAATAACGTTTTCCCTTTAGTCATTCTTAAAAAAACAATATAATTTCATTTTCGTTATTTTAAAGCTTAGATCGTTTTGAGGTATAGTTTAAGATTGGGTTCGGTTTTCCATTAAAGGAAGACCAGACGACTAATTAGACTAAATCTGATCTTAATTTACTGTCCAAAATATACATTCTCTTGATTATAAAAGTTAGCAATTGTTCCTAGTATTTGAATAATTACCTCGGAAAGTTAATTAACGGTAACCGGACACAGCTATTGCTTACGTCACAAACTAACCACATTTGTGCAATGGTAGGCATCTTGCCTTCGCGTCAAGCACGTTTGCGCAAGCGAAGATTTCTATAAGACGCTGGTGTGATGTCACAAAAATGAGCTGTATGTTGTTGTTAATGATCATGCTTATCGCGGTACCACGCCTATTGGTCGACCACGCGGATGTGACAATGTGACAAATTTTCACTATCCGAGGTAATTTCTATTATATCTAAGCTTTGATTTAAAAAAAGCTGTTGTAGTTTTCAGTATTTTAGAACAAATTTTATTTTAAACTAACGTCTACAATCATCCAGTTTTGAACAATCGTCCATCTTCCTTTAACATTTTATGCTGTAATAACACTGTGGATTTAACTACAGTGTCAAATCGACGTCTTTATTCACTTCCGTTTCCGGTGTGTGTACGTTACAGTCAGACAATTGCTGAGAATAGACCCGCTCTTTGTCGAATCGATACCATTAGACCAGCTGCAAAAACGACGCGGACGCCACTCTAAAGCACTGATATAAAGGCTTCCGTGAAACGAACATCTTCGGAATATAAAACAGCAATTTTACCATGATGGATGGTTTTTATTGAAATCAGGAGATATGATGACCATTGTTGTTTGACTTTGTGCTAAAGCGAAGCTATAAAGACGTTCAGTAGGATTCATAATGAAATGTTTGCCTCTGAGTGTAAAATATATTGAATATGAGCGTCTGTATGACACCTATAGTTCTTCACAGTTTCGTGGTGCGCACGCGCAGTTGCTGTAGGTCAAAGGTTAAGTGTACCATAGCAACGCGTCTTAACTACAACCGTCACGTGACATGTGTGTATAGCAAAGCCGTCTACCGCATCGGTTCAGTAACTTTAGTTGTTTTACCTGGACTTTACTTAGTTATGCATTAGTCTGTGCGTAGAGTGATTTATTAGCAGGATCTTGCTTGAGAACAAGAAAAAATGAACTAGGTAAGGTTCTAGCTAGCTGTTAAAACGGGTTGCTATTACAATAGCATGGACAAAAAGGCGTTGTCCAAGTGTACACAAATTCGTTGTCTGGTACACTTAACCTTTGACCTTTTTACGATCATCATCAATCGGATGGAACTGTGAGCAATTGAGCCTTTTAAAAATGCTCCATACATTCATGTTTCGTGCAATTCACCTAAAATAAAGCCAATGTCCACTCCGTGAAAATGGCCACAACAAAGGGGTGAAAATACAGGGTGTCTCAAAAGTCCTATACCCATTGATTTCTATTTTTTAAATTTTCTCTAATATGACAAGTTACATGAATCAAAAAGCGACAATTCCTTTTATTTATTTGTGCCTGGAACCCCGTTGCTATGGCGACAAGATTAACGTTAGAAATGAAGTAAAATCAGCCTGGCATGAGGTTCAGAGCATCACATTGGCCACACCATTCTCTCATTATTGACAATGTAGTTTTTCAATAAGATACAGCGCTACCTCGCTACTTATAAGGTGTGAGGGCCTTTCTCAATGCAATATGTCAGACTTGCTATTGGATTGATGTCTGGGGCTCTTGGTGTCCCTAAACAAGGTAGCGAAGTTTGCAAAACCTACTAGTGCAGTAGCTCTTTTCAGACTTTTGTTTAACTTGGTCAAACGAATTGTCTAAGATTTGAGTTCATCTGTACATTGTGTTTCGTTTCTTTAAGACATAAAATATTGTAGAGACTTACGGGACACCCTGTATAAAACATTTTGTACAGCTAATTTGCCAGCCAGCGGTAGCGTATCTGTTGATGTTGTTGGTGTTCGGATTAGATTGTTTTCAGAAAAGCAAATCTTCTAGAGAGTTCCACAGGTAAGACGTCCGAGGGAAATGACCAACTTCAGGATAAGACAATGAGAAGTAGCAGAATACTAAGAAAAACTGTCTGCGTTAAGGAACCAGTGGCCAGTGTCCTGAAAGCATCCTCTTTATCATCACTTCCATATCACTCATAGACCTCTCATATTTAAAGCAAAAGGCAAGTCATTTAGCATGTTAGGTTTATTTTACAGTAATCACTCAAACTTGGAAAATTATAACAAAGAAATTTACAAAGAACTGCCTATAAAGCATAAATTTAAATTTAAACCACGTCTCAATAGGAATTTTCAGGTGCAGTGGATGCCGCCATTCACTTGAAAAGGATAACAAACTGTGAGACTCCGGGACTTTTCGTAAGCGAGTCGTGGCTTTCCGTAAGAGCACACTGGCTAAACTAGTTCAAATTTCTGCAGCTTACTTAATGTTCACGCAAAAATATTATAAATTATGCTGCTAATAAGGTATTCAATTTGTTTTGTAAAAACTAATTATACTTTTGACGAAGGTCGACAGTGGCGCTACTCTTCTTCAAGACGAATGACGTCATTGGAAGAAGAACGGCCGAGCGTCCAAGCATGAGGTGCTCGCGACTATAAAATGATTTTATTGGTTACACGAGGCGCTTATTGCAGTTTTATTACTAAATCCTTCTAACATTCTTCGCAAACATTGAAATAAGCCTACCCTCCTAGACGACTTGATCTTTCCTTTAATCACAAAAATCACAAAACGAATACCGTCCCACCAAATGATGATAATCGTGAAAAGGTCAAAGGTTGAGTGTACCAGACAATACATTTGTGTACACTTGACAACGCCTCGCAGCCTACGCTATTCTATTAGTCACCGTTTTAACAGCTACCTAGAACTTACCTAGGTCATTTTTTCTTATTCCCAAGCAAGAACCAGCTAGTAAATCACTCTACGAACAGACTAATGCATTATTAAGCAAAGTCCGCGTAAAACAACTGATGTTACTGAACAGATGCAGCAAACGGCTTTGCTATATACACATGTCACGTGATGGTTGTTGTTTAGACACACTGGTGTGGCACACTTGACCGTTGACTTACAGCAACTGCGCGTGCGCACAACGAAACTGTGAAAAAGGTTTTTTGTGCAATATGCCAATGTCACCTTGACCGTTACTGAAGACAAGTGAGTGATTACAGATCAGATTTTCCTAGCAGGAGTGAAGTCTTGTAGCAGATGACAGCTAGTTGATTTTACCCTATATGTTGTGTCTATAGTTACTTATAGACGGTATAGTGATGCGGAAAACAAGCGCGGAAACCTTTGAAAGCACACTGTCAAGGTAATTGCTTGCTATTATTATAGATGTTTATATATAGACCTTAATAGGTCGACGTAAGGAATATGTATGAAGGTGTTTTAGATCAGATAAAACATACGTCCCCCTGGTGGCAGCTCGAGGTATTAAGTGTACGATAGCAGCATCCCTTTGCCACTCAAATAACTTTTAGTGCTGCAAAGACTTCATAGTTCTATAACTGGTTTCTTTTCCAGAATCTTACATGGCTTTGATGTAAATTTTCCCGCCAGGTGGCAGCTCAAGGCACTAAGTGATTAGCGTCAATGCGTAACCGCAGTTAGCAGTCTCATAGTTAAGACTTTTTCTGCCATACGTGCCTAGTAAAGCCCATAAATCGTTTCTATTCGATGCTAAAATAAGCAGTTTTGGTTTAGACTTCATTATTATATCCAATCAGCAAACAGAAATTATATCCAATCAGCAAACAGAATATGAATTCATCTATCATGGATATAGCACCGGTTCCAAATCAGCCTAAATCAGCAAGGTGAATCAGTCAGTCTGTCGGATATATTCGGTTATTTCCGTGAACTCAAACCTGCGATGCGATCAATCTATTCCGAAATTGTGATTCTTGTCAGGACACCACTAGTGATTCCCGGCTACAAATTCTACAAGTGAAAGGACATTCTCAGCCCTGCGTAGAGTAAAAACTTATTTGCGGAGTACGATGACTCAAACTAGACTGAACAATCTCATGACTTTGCATGTACATATGGATAGAACAGACGCTCTCGACCTGAAGGAAATTGCGAACGAGTTTACTGCTAGAAATGAGCGGCGCAGATGTGTGTTTGGGAAGTTTTAATCAATCATGTCATCATTGAGTATGTGTAGTGCTCTATTATATTATAACTCTGTATTATAAATTATAATATACTCTTCTATATGTTGCTGCTGTATTCTTCTTCTACCTGTTCCGTATCTGTGGCCGGACCACTTTTCAAAAGCCGACTACGGCCCTGTTTGACCTACAGCAACTGCTCGTGCGCACAACGAAACTGTTAATTTCATAAAAACGAGAAGTTGAAGATTTACTGTCGCGTTTCTCCCAGCAGTAAACTATCGGAATGATAACAGTAATTGAACGATAAATTACTACACTCCTAGTTTACACGTTGTTAAATTTTCTATTACAACTTCGTTATTATTACCATTATCAACATGCTATTAGGCATAGCAATTTACGGAGTGTCTAGTATTCTAGCGTTTTCATGCTGTGGAGTCTGTATATCCTTTGTCACATTTGTTTGAGGATTGGTATTACGTAAAGATAAATAAAACAGTTGGGCTGACGGTGGTACGACGGCTATAATGATGGCGACGATGACGACAACACTAACGACAACGACAGCTACAGCAGCAGCAAAAACATTGACAACTATGACGACAACGACAATGACAAGGACATTGATGATGGCAACATCGAGAACAACAGCGACAACAACAGCTACAGCAGCAGCAACAACAACAACAGCGACAAGACAACGATAACAACAACAATAACGTCAAGAACAGCTACAGCAGCAGCAAAAACAATGACAACAATAACGACAACGACAATAACAGCAACATCGATGATGGCAACAACAACAACAACAGCGACAACAACAGCTACAGCAACTACAGCAACAACAACCACAACAGCGGCAACGACAATGATAACACTACAATAACAACAACAACAGCAACGACAACAGCTACAACAACAGCTACAGCAGCAGCAGCAACAACAACTGCAACCACAACTACGATAACCCACCTACCACCATCAGTAACAATACTCCACTGTCACGTTGTGACGTCATAATTATAAAACTTGACAAGATATCTTCAGATATCATCTAGATCATTAAAAAAATCAATAAAAATGAAATTTCCATCTCGTTTCAGTCGTTTGCCATCACTAACTATGAATAACTTCAGAATTTTTGCTTTTTTTTGAAAATTAATTGCTTTCGTTCATTAATCACAATTATCTCTTGCAGACAAAAATGACATAAATCGATTTAACACCTATGCGAGGCACTTTCGTCTTCAGCATGTCAGAAATTGAAGAAGGTAGATATCGAAGCCAGAAAAGTACGAATTTTAGAAGTTTCAGGCTGTTGCTAGGCAACCCTGAACTCTATGGCAACCAATTTTTTTCCTGCACAACACCGCCTACATCGTCTGTTGTGCAGTTTACGACCAGACAGTGTGCTATAGTGGTAACGCGTCTGGGAGGTCGTGAGTTCGATACTGCTTCTGGGTCATGCCAATGACTCTGAAAGTGGTGCCCGCTGTTGCTATGCCTAGTCGGTGGTATTTACGGTAAAAGTGAGGTAATATAAGTCTTTGCTGTTGTTGTTGTTGTTGTTGTCGTTGTTGCTGCTGTTGTTGTTGTTGTTGTTGTTGTTGTTGTTGTTGTTGCTGTTGCTGTTGCTGTTGCTCTTGCTATTGCTGCTGCTGTTGTTGTTCTTGCTGTTGCTGTTGTTGTTGTTGTAGTAGTTGTTGTTGTTGTTGTTGTTGTTGTTGTTTTTGTTGCTGTTGCTGTCGCTGTCGCTGTCGCTGTCGCTGTTGCTGTTGCTCTTGCTGTTGTTGTTGCTGTTGCTGTTGTTGTTGCTGTTGTGTTGTTGTTGCTGTTGTTGTTGTTGATGCTGTAGTGTTGTTGCTGCAGCTTTTGCTCTTGCTGTTGTTGTTGTTGTTGCTGTTGCTGTTGCTGTTGCTGTTGCTGTTGCTGTTGCTGTTGCTGTTGCTGTTGTTGTTGCTGTTGTTGTTGTTGTTGTTGTTGTTGCTGTTGTTGTTGTTGTTGTTGCTGCTGCTGCTGTTGTTGTTATAGCTGTTACAGTAGCTTTAGTTGTCATAGCCATCGTTATTGAAATAAATTGATAAAACTGAAACGACATTGACTTCTGGGCCACAAAAACAATAACAAAGACGTAAATATCAGAAGAAGACCTACAGTCATGTATGTGATTTTGTCATGTGTACACCAAATGCATATCTTTAATGCTTCCATTACTATTACAAATTGCAAGGTGAAACGTTATTGGCTTAGAAAAGGAGGATAAGGTAACATTAGCAAGAGAAGAAACCTTTACAGTACCATCGTCTAAGACGAAGCCCAATAACTTTCAACACGAAATATGAGCTAAATTGCCAGGCAAAAATTTCTCTCTCAAAACGTCGTGCTATTGCGTGCAGTCAAATACAAAGCATATGATGTCTTTGTATTTGATGCCTTGTATTTGAATGCAGTCTAGTGCAGTCAAATACAAAGAAAAAGGTACGTAAAATTTTAAAGTAGTTTAGGTTTTACCTGGTTCATTTTGAAAATATTGTCTTACATGTTTATTACAAAAGCAAGTGTTAGTTGACACTAGTTACTTAGAGCAAAACCAGGCCCAACCTTAAACTGTAGGTCAGAACAATCTACTCTTTGAAATATTGAAAGGAAACGTGCTTTTTTTTCAAAAAACGACTTACGTGAAAGAATTATTATCACACAAACACAATTTCGCGTTCCTGCCACTAGTTCTTCGCTGTTACATTCATTTCGCCATTCGTTAGTTAGATGGGCCCTAACGCCTGCATTTTTGCACAAAAAACAGGTGCTGTACCTCCCAGTTCAGATGTGTTAGTTTGTGACCAATTGCTCACGTTCAACAGCTCATGCGTCAGTAATTATCAGTAAATTTGAAATTTGAATTTTCATCTTAAAACTTGCCTAGTTTTAGTACAACACACTGAATATCTTACAGTAGCACTGTACTTCAATTTTCGCTTTCACGAACTCGCTCGTGGAAAATTTTTGCTTTCAAAATTATGTTAGTTTGTGATGTCATCAATAGCTGAGCTCGTCCGCCGTTAATTAAGTTTTTAATCTATTATTTAATTATCAGAAACGCTTTTGCAGTATTAAATGTGTTAAAATGTATACTTTTTACATAGGAACTTGAAAATGGAGTAGTTTATGAAAAATCAGAAGGAATGAAAGCCCTACTCTTCTGCTTCAGATTTTGCATTTTCTGAAAAAACATCTTAAGTTTTTATATTTGCAGCTGAAAGGAGAAAACTCAGCAAAAAGTGCGTCTCATGTCTGTAGTCCAAGTCTCGCTGCCACCTTGACCCCTGTCAGAAAAGACAACGACAAACAGACAGACAGATAGACAGGTAGTCAGGCAGACAGTCAGCAGACAAACAGATAGAGAGTCAGATAGCAGACAGCCAAACAGCCAAACAGACAGATAGCATACAGCCAAACAGACAGACAGATAGAGAGACAGATAGACAGGCAGGCAGATACACAGACATATAGAGAGTCAGGCAGACAGTAAGCCAAACAGATAGACAGATAGACAGACAGCATTTTCTGCAAGGCGTAGGTAATAATACTTGCTGTGAGTTGATATTAGTTTGAGTTTTTCAAAACACTACTGGAATTTAATGATCATGTTACTTTAAGCTAGTTGAGTAAGCCAGCAGATAAGAGGGATTTTTGCAGCCTGGCAGTTCATAATTGGACTGAAAATTTCTAATTAGAGTTCGAAATCCATTACAGCTGAGCTCTGTTGCCCAGAGTTGATTTATAAACATTAACGAGCCACGATGAGAGCCCTCTAGTGCAGGAAGTTGTCATAATTAGATGTCGTTTCGAAAGATTTATTGCAGACGCAGAACAAAAGTTATGGCAAGGGAAATATGAGAGAACGAATGAGATAGCGTGAGTCTTGAGATGATGATGTCTTTGTCTTAGCCGATTTATTAGTGTGTCTGACAGAATCATCATTTTGCGTGTTACAGGGCTTCCCTAAAGCATAGCATTAAGGGAATAACGGTTCATTTGCTGCCCTAAAGTTAAGTAGTACAATTAGCAATGTAATATCAACCAGGTTGGGCTCTATCACCAGGAAAATTAGAAAGTTTGAAAATATTTTAATTCTATAATTTTCAAGTTTAGCATAAGTAGCAGCATAGTGTGTCTGTAATACGCCTTTTCGCACTTACTGTGAAAGGTCAAAGGTCAAAACGAATAAGCCTTTTTACAGTTCCAGCACTTGTGAAAAGGTCAAAGGTTAAGTGTACCAGACAATGCATTTGTGCACACTTAACAACGCCTCGCAGCCCTTGCTATTGTAATAGTAACACTTTTAACAGCTACCCAGAACCTGTTCTACTTCATTTTTTCTTGTTCCCAAGCAAGATCCTGCTAGTAAATCAATCTACGTACAGACTAGTGCATAATTAAGTAAAGTCTACGTACAACATCTGAAATTGCTGAACTGATGCGACAGACAGCTTTGCTTTACACACATGTTAAGTGACGGCTGTAGTTAAGACACGCTGCTGTGGTACGCTTAACCCTTGACCTACAGCAGCTGTCCGTGCGCACAACGAAACTGTCAAGAGGGTACTTTCGAAAATATTTGGGTGCCATGTTTTTTAATTTTTAAGTTTAATATAAGTTATAACATTGTGTATGAGTAGTTCCTTCAGGCGCACAATTTAAATTAAATGAACGAACATTTTGCGTTATTTTCCTGTTAAAATGTATGACTCATCGACGCAGAAATTGTCTTCCCGTAGCAAAACACTTTCCATTTTTGCTTTATCTGCTTTCCTGAGATTACGTCATTTCTATCAACATTACGTCACGCATGCACAACTGTCGTATTATCCTGCTTCTGCATAAAAGAATATCTTACAATAGTTAAGTAATTACGTAAATTTATTATGTTAATTTATGTAACTATGGCAGATAAACCTATAAGAATCAAAGTCTTAAGGAACGGAATACAGGAAACGAAACCTGTAAAAGCTGGAGAGTCGATTACAGCAAAATGGGGTCAAAAATCTTTACTCTGACGCACTTAGTGTCTTTATTACATGGGGAAAAACTAACTTCCCTTTAAATACTGTTAGCACATATTAAAATGTCTAAGTGTTAGTAGACCTCACAACATTTTACAATTCAACATTTAATCAACGAAGTTGGCGCTATCACACTTTCGCACCGCCTAGCTTTTCCTGGCCTATTGGTTGTTTTCACGCCTGCAGGCCAGAAAGCGACCAACAGGCGTAATATACACCATATTCCCCACAATAATATAGGTTTTTAGGCTTTATAATTCCAGATTAAAATCAAATTTAAATCATACATTACTTACCATTACCATTACTCATACCGCCATTACGCAAAAAGCTCCACGTGAATAACCGTGTTTACACCACTAATGCGCAATCGCTCTCGCGCAGTGACGGTATGTTGCCCTTAACCTGTATTTTTAGTTTTTTGCATAATTTATGATTATTATGGTTGCAGCCACGGGAGTTTGTATCATATTACAGTGTTCCCACATATTAGATTATAAAAGTAAAGGTTTTTTCTTTATTTCGTAAATGCAGTTAAGATGAAAGTGTGTCAGGTGCCTTTTAAGCTAGGCCCTGATGATGCATAAACTAGTACGAAATTCGTCACGTGACTACACATACAAACAAGATGGCGATACTGTGTAGAACTGTGAATACAGCATAATTATTGGTAATTATACCTAAATATATGATTAAATTACAATTAGATTAGCGGAAACATTCACTGATGATGTAAGAATAATAGAATAATGAAGTACGAGCCTAAAAACGAGTAATAACCTGGGAAAAACTAGGCGGTGCGAAAGTGTAATAGCGCCGAGTATTCCTTGTATCGCAATACCTACATTGCAAGAGCAATTACTGTTATAGCAGGTTCAATTAACTTCAATATGTATTTAATTATTTATTGTCTAACTTCTGTAGATCATTTTCAAAGTCTGGACTTCAATTGTCAATCTCCTCATTTTGTCATATAGGTAATTTTTTTGTGCTTTAGCCATCTGCCTATTTAACGTCCTCAAGCCAAGAGGAGCTGCCTAGCCGTTCACATGTGTAACTTTACTCTCGGAGAAGTTGTGCAACAAGTTGCGAAAGAAGCGTCTACGTCTGAACGAGTCATAACATTTTAAAACTATGTAAATACATTTTTAAAATTAAAAACCTTCTGCTCATCCTCGTGAGATTATAATTAAATGGTAAAACCTTGTTTCAAAGTATAAAAACGGCCGCCATCTTTCGTTTAAAATATTTTTCATACATGCAACGCGTTGTTGTGGACATGACACAATTTTGTGTAAACCTACTTCTACACAATCTTAGTCATATTGGCAGAACGTCACGTTATAGCATTCGACATAGGTTACTGCTGTACGCTGGCAATAGTATTATATTTGCTATTGTTAGTTCACCATATAGACTTGTCAATTCCTGCCTTTTTGTGAAATGGAACGAGTTATTGCTTAATTAGGCTCTAATGTTTATTTAGGTCTTAATTTGCTATTCACATTTACTATTACTTCATTTACTAACCCTGTATATATATATATGTGTGTGTGTATATTTATATGTTTCTATGTATATGTATATGCATATATATGTGTATATGTATATGTATATGCATTTATATGTGTATGTGTATTTATATATATAGCATTCGACATCACACTTATATACACATATATACATATACATATACACATATATATGCATATACATGTATACATATTTGCATATACATATATACATATACATGTACACATATATTTGCATATACATATATACATATACATGCACACATACCAGCATTAATGACCATATTTGTGCCTCTGGCCACAAAGCTCACCATTGTTACCAGAGCTATGAGTAACTGGAAGTTTATAATAAAATTTATAATAAAGTTGTGTTGTTTTAAACTAGAAATGTTTTATTAGCCTGTAAAAAAATTGACTCATTTAAAAATTTTTGGGTTGTATTTGTATATAGTCTCAGTTACCGAAATAAAAATTGAAATGAATAGAATTTAATTGTCATCGCTTGCCACACCCATTTGAGTAGAGCTACTAACAGCGTTAAACCATTTCCCTTGACGAAGAAGAAGAAACAGCTGACCTATAGTGACCACACACATCAAACCAATAACCACCACCATCATCCAAATTCCAAAGTTCGGAGGTGCTTTTTTGCTCTGGTGTGCACGCGAGGCTTCGGGAAGAGGTCTATAATCAGTTTCATTAAGATCCATCATAGTTGGCATTACAATTACTACTTTAGTATAACCACACCTGGTGTCAGCGAAATCTAAAGCGGCCCTGCTGCAAGCTCCAACTGCAATTTCTATGGTGCCAAATCCGTCACTCTTCAATGAAATTCTTCCTTTGTTATCAATTTTGAACATTTCGCCATACGTAAGAATCGAAAACATTACCTGTTCGTCAGTGAAATCTCTAAAATACGCTTTCACCTGTCCTGCATATGACCCAGCAGTTCCTGCGCTGTCCAGTCTGTAAGTTGTCTTAGTGAACATGGGTTTGTTCATAATACCTTTTACAATCGTAACAGTAATGTCAGCCGAACCTATTTGTGTTAAATGTAGGTCCGATTCGGATGCACGATGAAATGCCCCTACGACCAAACTGTGTTCGTTCTCATATCCCATTTTTCTTACCATGTCTAGTCTAATAAGTGTTTTTTCTGCTTTTTTTTGTACGACAACCAGTTCGAACATATACCTCGCAATGGGGTTGCCATCTGCTTTCAATTTATAATCAACTGACATATTTGAATTCGTCATGGTCGCTTCTATGAACAGTACCATTGTAGGCGTATTATCAAGTTCGTATGCAGAGAGTTTTGCCGAGTAACTTTCTTTGTCGAACGTTACGGTTTCTGCAGCGCTACGGACTTTGATAGATAACAGGGCCCTGTCGTAGTGCGTGGCATCTTCGTGCTCAGTGGCTTGGATGAGAGCGTAGTAGTTAGCTGAAAGGGGAAGCTGTTTTACAGCAGAAATTTGCCCGTTCTTTTCAAATCGAAATTTGCCTTCAACTTGTTTTGGAAATGGAAAGGTGTAGAAAACCCCATGTTTATTCTTGTCTTTGTCAACAGCTTTTATCGTAGCAGGTTCAACTTCTTCCAAACCAGTTGCATTGTCTGCCCTGGTTGTGTAAATTCTGTGGCGAAATTCGGGACCTTGATTGTTTTTATCAGTTACATAAATTGTTTTCGTGCGGGTAGATTTTTTCTGTCTAGGATTATCAGGTATCAGCTTGACAAGAATTTCGAAATTTTGGCCAACTTTATCAATCAACGATTTCTTCAGGTACACATGTTGACATCTCATATGAGTCAAGTGCTTATGAGGTCGTCGAAACTGTTCTTCTGGTTCAGTTGCAAAATATTCTTCGCTACTGCAATTAGCAATGTCGGATTCCTGACCCAGACATAATGTAAACCCTATTACATAATCCCACACATCAATATCTCCCCCACACATATTGATGACCTCGGAACCAACAGGAATGTCTTCGCCTAAGTAATGACTGCCACCTGCTATGATACTCGGTTCATGAGCATCTAATGGGTTTAAATATATGGAAAGATCTACCCAGTGATAATTTCTGGGATTTTCGCTTAGGCCATTATTAGTGTCCACACATTTAAACTGTACCTTCACTTTAGGCCATCTTTCACCATACTCGTCTAGAGAGTGTGCACGAAAGTTGTCTCCAAGAAAGTAGTCACGCATCTTCCAAAAACTAAAATATGGATCTCTGATTCCTATGTAAGGACCTACGTTTTTCGTATGGCCTTCGTAAAACAAAGTATTGTCAGTTTGCCCCTTTTCCCTTTCGCGAAGAAATATGTGCGCTTCTGTGTTCCACCAACTACCTGGTTCAATTTTGTCTTTAATTCCCAGATAATGTTTTCTTGTCGTTGCAAAATGCTTTTCTTTCATGCGGAGTTCGCGTATACGGAGTGGCCACCCACGTAAACGTTGGCATCCTGGTGGAATATAGCTGGAATTTAAAGCTGATGATGCTCCCACAAATGAGAGCAAAGCGGCGGACCAGCTCAGAAAAGTGCGCAGTCGCACCATTTCGTGACTTTAAAGACCTTCTTAGAGTTTCTTCACTAGAGAGTAGCTTTATTCATAGAAGTAGCGCCGACACTTTTAGTTCCTCTCTTTTGAACAAAGTGGTTCTTCCAAGGAGAAGTGACAATTCGATTTACGTTTTGTACCTTCCATTGTTTTGCACTATTTTGCTCATTCATTGGGTATTAATAAAATACGAACTCATTGTGACGCAGGTTAGAGTCATGCGTTCTGCATTTTTTAATGATTCTATTACACATTCGCTTGCTTATGTCTTGGAATTATGCTTGTGTTATAAAGTATATTTCAGTTGCCATTGTTTTTATGTTTCTGTTGTCAGTTTTTTTATTTTCAGCTCTTGTTTGATATTTTATTATGAACGTTTTATTACTGTGTATGAATTGTATTAACACGTTATAAGCATACCAATTTAATGTCATTCGTAACAATTAAATTATTATTATAATCAGTACTAACACTAATACACTGTAGCATAGTGCTTATAAAAATGTTCATCACTAACCAAAGGGCAGCTGACTAGATGACTAACTGGTCTTTCGCTGCCCTTTCTTCACATTTTTGTTTCCAAATTAATTGTATTATAACTGTGCGTGTGTTACAAGATAAATAAAAGATTATTATTATTATTATTATTATTATTATTATTATTATTATTATTATTATTATTATTATTATTATTATTACAGTAGTTTTATTAAGTTAAGAGATAGCTTTGCCTCTAAACACGGAGAAAGACCTGCTCCAACAACTATCAGCTTTTCCCAGCGAGTTACTTGGACTTCATACCAGGCCTATTCATTCATTTATTTATTTTTATTTTTTTATTTATTATTATTATTATTATTATTATTATTATTATTATTATCACATTCAGTACAATATAATGACATTAAGCACACAGTGATATCAAAATTATTACATCATACTGTTTGAAATTGTTATGTTTCATACACTATCAATATCATAAAAGATTAATTGCATTGTAGTGGGCTAGAGAAGCAAAGGCTTGTATAAGCCCACTGTCATGTGAACCCGATAAAAAAAGAATGGATGAGTGAACAAAAAAAAGAACTGGGAGAAAGGAAGGGTAGAAGGATGTGTTAGTGGAAATAGTAGGAAGAAAGACAATAGATTGCGCTATGTTGACATCAGCTCTAAAGGTTTATCAATGATGCCTTGTTTTGCATAATCTGTACCAGGATTGTGGTATGACTGCTGCAGTAGGTGTAGGAAATTAAGAAATGTTGTACTTGTTGAGAATCATTGCTCTGTATTTCCTTTTGAATTTTTGAATTGGCTGAACAGTTTTTAATTCATCTTTTATGTCATTAAACAAATACACGGTTAATGATACGATAAGACAGTTTCCTATATATATATACTTGCACAATAAAACTACAAAAGTAATTATGTACTATTTTTAAGTACTTCGTATACAGAACAAATAATTAGCTTACTTCGGAAATGAACTTCGAACAACCCTTCTGCACACTACTGATACTTTAACGATCTGTCTCGTTACAGTTTATTTATAAATTGTGCCTGGGACGTATCTATTACGAATATGTAAATATTTTAAGCAGTTTTTATTGTAATATTCGTTATAACTGACTGATTAATTTCTTTATAATATTCGTGCTTTTTAATTTATAAATTGAAATCTCAACAATTACGTCAGCTATCTTTGAGGTTATTCATAATCAAAAATCAATTAGTTTTTACCTAATTTGTCATCACTAGCAAGGAGCAACTTCAGAATTTTCAGCTTTCATCAATTAATTGCTTCTTGATGATCAGAATCAGGTTCATAATTATCATTTTTATCGACAAAAAATATAAACTTTTGTTGTTGTCGTCGTTGTCATTATCGCTGTTGTCGTTGTTGCTATTGTTGATGTTGTTGTTGCTATTGTTGTTTTGCTGCTGCTACTGTTGTTGTTGTTGCTGTTGTTGCTGTTGCTACTGCGACAGTTGTTGCAGTTGCCATTGTTGTTGTTGTCGTCGTCGTCGTCGTCGTTGTTGCTATTGCTGTTTTGCTGCTGCTACTGTTGTTGTTGTCGTCGTTGTGGCTGTCACTGTCGTTGTTGCTGCTGCTACTGTTGTTGTTGTCGTCGTTGTGGCTGTCACTGTCGTTGTTGCTGCTGCTGTTTTTGCTCTTGCTATTGCTGTTGTTGCTGTTGTTACTGCAACAATTGTTGCTGTTGCCGTTGTTGTTGTTGTGGTTGTGGTTGTTACTGCTGCTATTGGTGTTGCCGATGGGGATGGTGTTACTGCTGCTGTTGATGATATCATCATAATTGTTACTGTATTCATTAACATCAAATGATGTGTCAATGACGGACATATTGGTAATCATCTTCATACTAATAACTCACTTAAGAAGTAGTGATGTTAATCAAACCAAATGTGGCATTATTAATGCAATCTTAATCCATATTATGTCTCCAACACAACATAACTTTGTCTCATTGGCTTGGGAAGTTAACATACACACTGACTCTGTTGAGAGTAAAGGCCCGTTCAGACGTACAGACTTCTCACGCAACTTTTCTCTGAGAGTAGAGTTACACATGGTAACTTTCTTCGCAAACCGCACATATGAACGCTTTATGGCAACTTCTGTCCTCAAAATAAGAGTAGCTGCCTAGCCGTTCACACGTGTAACTTTACTCTCGGAGAAGTTGTGCAACAAGTTGCGAAAGAAGCGTCTACGTCTAAACGAGTCATAACTTTTTAAAACGATGTAAATACATTTTTTTAAATTAAAAACCTTCTGCTCATCCTTGTGAGATTATAATTGGATGGTAAAACCTGGTTTCAAAGTATAAAAACGGCCGCCATCTTTCGTTTAAAATATTTTTCATACATGCAACGCGTTGTTGTTGACATGATACAATTTTGTGTAAACCTACTTCTACACAATCTTAGTCATATTGGCAGAACGTCACGTTATAGCATTCGAAATAGGTTACTGCTGTACGCTGGCAATAGTATTATATTTGCTATTGTTAGTTCACCATATAGACAAAGTGTATAAAGAGGAAGTGACGAAAGTCGCCTAATGTTACGTATTTCCTTTTTGCGATTAGCGGCTATGCTGGCGGCATCAAACGGCCATTCAGTGAAAAATTTGGAGCGCCGCATTGACTGTAATAATAATATTATTAAGTTCACCAGTAGTGTTGGCATACGTGCAATTTTGATAAGCCAAAATCACTTTTGCGTTTTTAATAAAAGAAGTATATCTCAATTAAAAGCAATTATTAGTTTAAAAAAACTGAAAACATTTCATGAAAAGGAAAAAAATTGTAGCAATAAGTTTGTAATATGTACTTGCAAATGCCTGTTCAGTTTTCTTGTAAGTAAAATTTTATTGTTTTTCCTGAGGAAAGAGGCTAGCTGACTGCGTGATGGGCTGCCTGCTATGTAAAGAAGTAATGCATTTTTCATTGATTTATTGATTTTTCTCTCCCTCCCCTCTCTTAGAGAGAAAGAGGGGGAGAGAGAGAGAGAGAGTTAAAAGAAAGACGGAACTATGAACTATGAATTTTATTTCACACATCAAAATACAATATTGTACACATAAATAAACAATAAATAAAATAATTTGAGTAGTGTGAGGTGAGTGTACGACCATACGGTCATTAACACACTCACCTTACTTAAATGAAAATGAAAAAATTATTAAAGATATGCGTGCTTTTGTAGATGACTCAATGAAATTGATGTAATAAAGTAAATGATGTAATAATAGCAAGGAAACATAAGAAAAACACAATATGGAATTACGATTTTGATATAAATATTGAAATAATTTTGAAATAAAGTAAAAGATGTAATGAACAGCAAGGAAACATGAGGAAAACTTAATATGTAATTACGATTTTGATATAGGCGGCGATGAATGAATAATTTCATTTAAATTGATTTATACCTTACTAATAAAGTAACAAAGGTCGTAATGGTACCTATTAGCAAAAGAAAAACATTAGTGCAAAAAATGACCAAATTCAAGCTGTCATATTGTCCATGCATAACTCAATATGAGAAAAACATGCAAAATAATAACAATAATACTAAATAAAAATAATAAAAAACAAACTAAATAAAATGAAAAGCAAGCTAGCCAAACAGAAATTTAAACAAACTTTCAAATAGGGAACTGAATCAAGCTGCAAAGTACATGCATTAAAATAATACTAAAGAGTCTAATTAATAAACAAAACAAAAGAACATTATACAAGTACATTTTTTACATGTAAGCAAACTGTATTTAATGAACATTTATTTTGATGTAAGCCTAACTGAATCTTAAAAAATTAGGCCAAATATAAGTAATGTCTGCACATGATATTATAAGGTATTATGACACGCGTGCAGATTCTAATTTATGCTTCTCGCCTGAATTCTTTAACTAGGTTTTGACATAGTTAGTTGGTTGTTATAGAGTTGGAAGTTATGTCGGCTGCTTAGGATGACAGCTCTGATGTTTCCTTCAGTTATTTTTTGTTCACTGATAATAAAAAAGAGGAGTAATGTCGTAAATACATCTCTGCTTGTTCAACGTAATTTTATAACTAACTCCAACTCATAACAAAGGCCAATGTATGATTATATGCTTTTTAAACATTTTTTAACTTGGAATTAACAAAACATGCAGATGTTTAGATTAAGTTATGTTCTGGAAAATTATTTGCTCTTCTGAAAAAATCGATTTTTTTCTATGAAAGGTATTACACATGAAAGTCAGGCCTAATATTTCTTCAAGTTATATTTCCTGATAAGAACATATGAAATAGAAATGTTTTTTAGAAAAAATATTTCTCCAGAAATCGAATACTACATGAGCCAGGTATTCTTTCTTTTGATCAACTTTCTTAACTTCTTTTGTAAATAAGCCTATTAATTTTTATGAGATATGATTATAATAATTTTTATTTTAACTACAAATTATTCTTAACGCCTTATGCTTACTTTAAATAATACTCAAAAAGATAACAGCTGCTATAAATCGTCAAAGAGAGATGTAGGCCTTGCAGTCTTTGCTTAGCGTACAAAATATTTAACTAGTAACCAAAGTTTCAAAACTGTGTTATAATTAACATTTTATTATAATTACCTGGCTGCATCCTTGCGAAATTTAAAAAGATATCTTTTTGTGTTTTTGCAACTCACTGCTGAGCAATTTATGAGCGCCTGTTAACCGGGCTGGTTTTGATGGTCTCATCAATTCATCTGCTACAGTACCCACAGCCTGCGCTGTTGCGTACCTGACAACAACAGGCCGCACTGAATAGCCGCTAGGGCGACACTAACTGCGCGAACTACTGCGCAGAAGGACTTTCCCTACTTTATTGTGTATACTTTGATATAGACTTGTCAGTTCCTGCCTTTTCGTGAAATGGAACGAGTTATTGCTTAATTAGTCTCTAATGTTTATTTAGGTCTTAATTTGCTATTTACATTTACTATTACTTAATTTACTATCCCTGTATATATATATATGTGTGTGTGTGTGTGTGTGTGTGTGTGTGTGTGTGTGTGTGTGTGTGTGTGTGTGTGTGTGTGCATAGTTATATGTATCTATGTATATGAATATGTATATGCATTTATATGTGTATGTGTATATGTATATATTTATATATATAGCGTTTGACATCACACTTATATACATATACATGTACACATATATTTGCATATACATGTATACATATACATGTACACATATATTTGCATATACATATACATGCACACATACCAGCATTAATGACCATATTTGTGCATCTGGCCACAAAGCTCACCATTGTTACCAGAGCTATGAGTAACTGGAAGTTTATAATAAAGTTTATAAAAAAGTTGTGTTGTTTTAAACTAGAAATGTTTTATTAGCCTGTAAAAAAAATTGGCTCAATTTATTCCATTTTTGGGATGTATTTGTATTTGTATATAGTCTCAGTTACCGAAATAAAAATTGAAATGAATAGAATTTAATTGTCATCGCTTGCCACACCCATTTGAGTAGAGCTACTAACAGAGTTAAACCATTTCCCTTGACGAAAAAGAAGAAAAAGCACACCGATAGTGACCACACACATCAAACCAATAACCACCACCATCATCCAAATTCCAAAGTTCGGAGGTGCTTTTTTGCTCTGGTGCGCACGCGAGGCTTCGGGAAGAGGTCTATATTCAGTTTCATTAAGATTGGTCACAGTTGTCATTACAATTATTACTTTAGTATAAGCACACCTGGTGTCAGCGAAATCTAAAGCGGCCCTGCTGCAAGCTCCAACTGCAATTTCTATGGTGCCAAATCCGTCACTCTTCAATGAAATTCTTCCTTTGTTATCAATTTTGAACATTTCGTCATACGTAAGAATCGAATACATTACCTGTTCGTCAGTGTAACCTCTATAATACGCCATTACCTGTCCTGCATATGACCCAGCAGTTCCTGCACTGTCCAGTCTGTAAGTTGTCTGAGTGAACATGGGTTTGTTCATAATACCTTTTACTACCGTAACAGTAATGTCAGCCGAACCTATTCGACATAAATATGGGTTCGATTCGGATGCACAATGAAATGCCTGTACGACCAAATTGTATTCGTCCCTAATGACCATGTTTATTACCATGTCTAGTCTAATAAGTGTCTTTTCTGCTTTTCTTTGTACGACAACCAGTTCGAACATATAACTCGGAATCTGACCGCCATCTGGTATCAATTTATAATCAACTGACATATTCGAGTTCGTCATGGTCGCTTCTATGAACAGTACCATTGTAGGCGTATTATTAAGTTCGTATGCAGAGAGTTTTGCCGAGTAACTTTCTTTGTCGAACGTTACGGTTTTTGTGGCGTTACGGACTTTGATAGATAACAGGGCCCTGTCGTAGTGCGTGGCATCTTCGTGCTCAGTGGCTTGGATGAGAGCGTAGTAGTTAGCTGAAGGTGGAAGCTGTTGTACGGCAGAAATTTGCCCATTCCATTCAAATCGAAATTTGCCCTCAACTTGGTTTGGAAATGGAAAGGTGTAAAAAACCTCATTTTTATTCATGTCTTTGTCAACAGCTTTTATCGTAGCAGGTTCAACTTCTTCCAAACCAGTTGCACTGTGTGCCCTGGCTGTGTAAATTCTGTGGCGAAATTCGGGACCTTGATTGTTTTTATCAGTTACATAAATTGTTTTCCAGCGGAAAGATTTTTTCTGTCTAGGATTATCAGGTATCAGCTTGACCCGAATTTGGAAATTTTGGCCAACTTTATCAATCAACGATTTCTTCAGGTACACATGTTGACATGTCATATGAGGGAAGTAGTCATGAGGTTGTCGAAACTGCTCTTCTGGTTCAGTTGCAAAATATTCTTCGCTATTACAATTAACAAGGTTGGATTCCTGACCCAGACATAATGTAAACCCGGTTACATAATCCCACACATCAAGATCTCCCCCACACATATTGATGACCTTGGAACCAACAGGAATGTCTTCGCCTAGGTAATGACTGCCACCTGCTATGATACTCGGTTCATGAGCATCGTATGGGTCTAAATATATGGAAAGAGATACCCAGTGATAATTTCTGGGATTTTCGCTTAGGCCAAAATTGAACCAAGGGGGGTTCTTGGCCATGCATTTAAACTCTACCTCCACTTTAGGCCATCTTTCACCGTACTGATCTTGGCAGTGTACACGAAAGTAGTCGCGCATCTTCGAAAAACTAAAATATTGTTCTCTGATTTCTACGTAAGGACCTACCCATTTTGTATAGCCTTCGTAAAACAAATTATTGTCAGTCGTGCCCTCTTCCATTTCGCGAAGAAATATGTGTGCTTCCATTCCCCTAATTCCCAAGAAAGGATTACGCATTTCGTCTTTAATTCCCAGATAATATTTTCTTGTCGTTGCAAAATCCTTTTCTTTCATGCGGAGTTCGCGTATACGGAGTGGCCAACCACCGGAGCTGAAAGGACCGCATCCTACTGGAATATCGCTGATATTTAAAGGTGATGATGCTCCCACAAATGAGAGTAAAGCGGCGGACCAGCTCAGAAAAGTGCACAGTCGCACCATTTGGTGACTCTAAAGACCTTCTTAGAGTTTCTTCACTAGAGAGTATCTTTATTCGTAGAAGTAGCGCCTACACTTTTAGTTGCTCTCTTTTGAACAAAGTGGTTCTTCTAAGGAGATTCGATTCACATTTATAATTTGTAACTTCCATTGTTTTGCACTATTTTGCTCATTCATTGGATATAGGAGCTCATTGTGACGCAGGGTAGCGTCATGCGTTCTTACGAAACTCTTGTTGCCCATATTTAGTCACTTGTTTGCTGCAGATACAGATGTGCATGCGCAGAGAGTGCTAACCTTAGAGAAAGAGCGCAGAACTTATATTACTACGTAATATATCTGTCCCGTTACAGTTTATTTATAAATTGTGCCTGGGACGTATCTATTACGAATATGTAAATATTTTAAGCAGTTTTTATTGTAATATTCGTTATAACTGACTGATTAATTTCTTTATAATATTCGTGCTTTTTAATTTATAAGTTGAAATCTCAACAATTACGTCAGCTATCTTTGAGGTTATTCATAATCAAAAATCAATTAGTTTTTACCTAATTTGCCATCACTAGCAAGGAGCAACTTCAGAATTTTCAGCTTTCATAAATTAATTGCTTCTCGATGATCAGAATCAGGTTCATAATTATCATTTTTATCGACAAAAAATATAAACTTTTGTTGTTGTCGTCGTTGTCATTATCGCTGTTGTCGTTGTTGCTATTGTTGATGTTGTTGTTGCTATTGTTGTTTTGCTGCTGCTACTGTTGTTGTTGTTGCTGTTGCTACTGCGACAGTTGTTGCAGTTGCCGTTGTTGTTGTTGTTGTTGTTGTTGTTGTTGTTGTTGTTGTTGTTGTTGTTGTTGTTGTTGTTGTTGTTGTTGTTGTTGTTGTTGTTGTTGTTGTTGTTGTTGTTGTTGCTATTGCTGTTTTGCTGCTGCTACTGTTGTTGTTGTCGTCGTTGTGGCTGTCACTGTCGTTGTTGCTGCTGCTGTTTTTGCTCTTGCTATTGCTGTTGTTGCTGTTGTTACTGCAACAATTGTTGCTGTTGCCGTTGTTGTTGTTGTGGTTGTGGTTGTTACTGCTGCTATTGGTGTTGCCGATGGGGATGGTGTTACTGCTGCTGTTGATGATATCATCATAATTGTTACTGTATTCATTAACATCAAATGATGTGTCAATGACGGACATATTGGTAATCATCTTCATACTAATAACTCACTTAAGAAGTAGTGATGTTAATCAAACCAAATGTGGCATTATTAATGCAATCTTAATCCATATTGTGTCTTTAACATATGCTCTAACACAACATAACTTTGTCTCTATGGCTTGGGAAATTAACATACACGCTGACTCTGTTGAGAGTAAAGGCGCGTTCAGACGTACAGACTTCTCACGCAACTTTTCTCTGAGAGTAAAGTTACACATGGTAACTTTCTTCGCAAACCGCACATATGAACGCTTTATGGCAACTTCTGTCCTCAAAATAAGAGGAGCTGCCTAGCCGTTCACACGTGTAACTTTACTCTCGGAGAAGTTGTGCAACAAGTTGCGAAAGAAGCGTCTACGTCTAAATGAGTCATAACTTTTTAAAACGATGTAAATACATTTTTTTAAATTAAAAACCTTCTGCTCATCCTTGTGAGATTATAATTGGATGGTAAAACATGGTTTCAAAGTATAAAAACGGCCGCCATCTTTCGTTTAAAATATTTTTCATACATGCAACGCATTGTTGTTGACATGATACAATTTTGTGTAAACCTACTTCTACACAATCTTAGTCATATTGGCAGAACGTCACGTTATAGCATTCGAAATAGGTTACTGCTGTACGCTGGCAATAGTATTATATTTGCTATTGTTAGTTCACCATATAGACTTGTCAGTTCCTGCCTTTTCGTGAAATGGAACGAGTTATTGCTTAATTAGTCTCTAATGTTTATTTAGGTCTTAATTTGCTATTTACATTTACTATTACTTAATTTACTATCCCTGTATACGTGTGTGTGTGTGTGTGTGTGTGTGTGTGTGTGTGTGTGTGTGTGTGTGTGTGTGTGTGTGTGTGTGTGTGTGTGTGTGTGTGTGTGTGCATAGTTATATGTATCTATGTATATGTATATGTATATGCATTTATATGTGTATGTGTATATGTATATATATATATTTATATATATAGCGTTTGACATCACACTTATATACATATACATGTACACATATATTTGCATATACATATACATGCACACATACCAGCATTAATGACCATATTTGTGCCTCTGGCCACAAAGCTCACCATTGTTACCAGAGCTATGAGTAACTGGAAGTTTATAATAAAGTTTATAAAAAAGTTGTGTTGTTTTAAACTAGAAATGTTTTATTAGCCTGTAAAAAAAATTGGCTCAATTTATTCCATTTTTGGGATGTATTTGTATTTGTATATAGTCTCAGTTACCGAAATAAAAATTGAAATGAATAGAATTTAATTGTCATCGCTTGCCACACCCATTTGAGTAGAGCTACTAACAGCGTTAAACCATTTCCCTTGACGAAAAAGAAGAAAAAGCACACCGATAGTGACCACACACATCAAACCAATAACCACCACCATCATCCAAATTCCAAAGTTCGGAGGTGCTTTTTTGCTCTGGTGCGCACGCGAGGCTTCGGGAAGAGGTCTATATTCAGTTTCATTAAGATTGGTCACAGTTGTCATTACAATTATTACTTTAGTATAAGCACACCTGGTGTCAGCGAAATCTAAAGTGGCCCTGCTGCAAGCTCCAACTGCAATTTCTATGGTGCCAAATCCGTCACTCTTCAATGAAATTCTTCCTTTGTTATCAATTTTCAATATTTCGTCATACGTAAGAATCGAATACATTACCTGTTCGTCAGTGTAACCTCTATAATACGCCATTACCTGTCCTGCATATGACCCAGCAGTTCCTGCACTGTCCAGTCTGTAAGATGTCTGAGTGAACATGGGTTTGTTCATAATACCTTTTACTACCGTAACAGTAATGTCAGCCGAACCTATTCGACATAAATATGGGTTCGATTCGGATGCACAATGAAATGCCTGTACGACCAAATTGTATTCGTCCCTAATGACCATGTTTATTACCATGTCTAGTCTAATAAGTGTCTTTTCTGCTTTTCTTTGTACGACAACCAGTTCGAACATATAACTCGGAATCTGACCGCCATCTGGTATCAATTTATAATCAACTGATATATTTGAGTTCGTCATGGTCGCTTCTATGAACAGTACCATTGTAGGCGTATTATCAAGTTCGTATGCAGAGAGTTTTGCCGAGTAACTTTCTTTGTCGAACGTTACGGTTTTTGTGGCGTTACGGACTTTGATAGATAACAGGGCCCTGTCGTAGTGCGTGGCATCTTCGTGCTCAGTGGCTTGGATGAGAGCGTAGTAGTTAGCTGAAGGTGGAAGCTGTTGTACGGCAGAAATTTGCCCATTCCATTCAAATCGAAATTTGCCCTCAACTTGGTTTGGAAATGGAAAGGTGTAAAAAACCTCATTTTTATTCATGTCTTTGTCAACAGCTTTTATCGTAGCAGGTTCAACTTCTTCCAAACCAGTTGCACTGTCTGCCCTGGCTGTGTAAATTCTGTGGCGAAATTCGGGACCTTGATTGTTTTTATCAGTTACATAAATTGTTTTCCAGCGGAAAGATTTTTTCTGTCTAGGATTATCAGGTATCAGCTTGACACGAATTTGGAAATTTTGGCCAACTTTATCAATCAACGATTTCTTCAGGTACACATGTTGACATGTCATATGAGGGAAGTAGTCATGGGGTTGTCGAAACTGCTCTTCTGGTTCAGTTGCAAAATATTCTTCGCTATTACAATTAACAAGGTTGGATTCCTGACCCAGACATAATGTAAACCCGGTTACATAATCCCACACATCAAGATCTCCCCCACACATATTGATAACCTTGGAACCAACAGGAATGTCTTCGCCTAGGTAATGACTGCCACCTGCTATGATACTCGGTTCATGAGCATCGTATGGGTCTAAATATATGGAAAGAGATACCCAGTGATAATTTCTGGGATTTTCGTTTAGGCCAAAATTGAAGAGCGGGGGGAACTTGGCCATGCATTTAAACTGTACCTCCACTTTAGGCCATCTTTCACCGTACTGATCTTGGCAGTGTGCACGAAAGTAGTCGCGCATCTTCGAAAAACTAAAATATGGTTCTCTGATTCCTACGTAAGGACCTACGCATTTTGTATAGCCTTCGTAAAACAAAGTATTGTCAGTCGTGCCCTTTTCCATTTCGCGAAGAAATATGTGTGCTTCCAATCCCCTACATCCCAAAAAAGGATTACGGATATCGTCTTTAATTCCCAGATAATGTTTTCTTGTCGTTGCAAAATCCTTTTCTTTGATGCGGAGTTCGCGTGTACGGAGTGGCCAACCACCGGAGCTGAAAGGACCGCATCCTGGTGGAATATCGCTGGAATTTAAAGCTGATGATGCTCCCACAAATGAGAGCAAAGCAGCGGACCAGCTCAGAAAAGTGCACAGTCGCACCATTTGGTGACCTTCTTAGAGTTTCTTCACTAGAGAGTATCTTTATTCATAGAACTTTTAGTTCCTCTCTTTTGAACAAAGTGGTTCTTCTAAGGAGACGTGACAATTCGATTTACATTTATAATTTGTAACTTCCATTGTTTTGCACTATTTTGCTCATTCATTGGATATAGGAGCTCATTGTGACGCAGGGTAGCGTCATGCATTCTTACGAAACTCTTGTTGCCCATATTTAGTCAGTTGTTTGCTGCAGATATAGATGTGCATGCGCAGAGAGTGCTAACCTTAGAGAAAGAGCGCAGAACTTATATTACTACGTAATCACTAGATAGGACACGCCCTTTAAACAACTAGCGGTGGATGTGCGCAACTCTCCACCATTATTTGAACATTTTATGTAAATTGTAATTATGTTATTGTAATTTTTTGTAATTTATTGTATTTAACACAAACTGTTATTATATTTCATTATATTTTATTGTTATGTTATACTAATTGTTGATTCATCAGCTGCTGCAGTCAAAAGGTCAAAAAAATGTCAAATAAACGTTAAAAATGTCAAAAACCGTTAGCTCCCATACATTACATACTGAAGACTACCAGAGTTAATACTCCTGCTGACATGAGAAAATGTACTTTATGTAAGAACTGGAGCACGGAAGATGAATTTCACTTTAGTGTGTAATGTTTGTTGTCAAGAAAGGACAGCGTTCTTAAATCAAATATCAGATACGTTTCCAGAATTCCCATCCATGTGTGATATTCTTAAGTTTATATTTTTTAATAAAAGTAGAGATTAGGAAGTTAAGAAATTGTTTACTAACTCCGTGCATAAAATTTCAACAATTCATGATTCTGTTATTATTGTTTTCTATCATTACTATTATTATTATTATTATTATTGTTGTTGTTGTTGTTGTTGTTGTTGTTGTTGTTGTTGTTGTTGTTGTTGTTGTTGTTGTTGTTGTTATTATTATTATTATTATTATTATTATTATTATTTATTATTATTAGATGGAAAAGAAATCACAGGTTTTGGGTGAACAACATTTTGCAGGGGAGAGAACAATATGGCAGGTATCATCATTTAGTCAAAACACTGCAGTTAGATGCACAACACAGAACTACATACTTCTTCCACCTCTCAAAAACTCAAATACAAAAAACGTTATTGTATACTATTGTATACGCATTTCGGATCACGCATCGCGCATTACGGATCAGGCTTTACGCATTGCGCGCACATGGAAACATTTCTACGTGTTTAAAGATAAACTGTTGCATACGCATTTCGGATCACGCATCACGCATTACGGATCAGGCTTTACGCATTACGCGCACATGGAAACATTTCTACGTGTTTAAAGATAAACTGTTGTACACGCATTTCGGATCACGCATCACGCATTACGCACACACGAAGTAGTACCTTAAAAGTTAAAAAAATCCATGAGTCCGTCTATAACTTTAGCGAGTTGATATTTTCAGTAATGGTCGTCAAATCGTTCAAAATTGAATGGTGTATTTTTATCATAGCTGTAGCTTTGTGTGGCCTTCTATTTATGATACAACCACCTTGATTAATTTTGCAATTAACCCTTTCAGTCCCAAATTATTTTTTTAGTAAGAAAAAAAATTTTGGCTTGGTAATTTTGTTCAGTATGTCCATCTCGTTTACACAATTATTTTTTTCTACCTGTGCCCGTGTGCTAAATATAGCCTGTATCCTACGGGATTCAATGGAAGCATAAAATGTGGTTCATTTTGCAACTGCTGATAATTTTTTAAAGTATTTAAGACATTTAGTATGCACGCTATGCTGATCTGTACAAAGTCATCTCTAAAGTACTGTACCTTGCGCAGTATTTTATGCTACGTAGATTTTCTAGTTTGCCATTTTATCACCATTTTAGTCTATTGTTATTGGCTTAAATCAAAATAACTATTAACAGATCAAATGACTTTCAGTTTTAAAATTTTATTAATTTTAAAGGCAGAAAATATTCTCGTATCCCACGGGATACAATGGGTATGAAAGGGTTAATCGAATATATGATTCACTCTAAGATTGCTTCAAGACAATTGATTTCGGCACTCGTTCAATTGCCCGACTTCAAGGGCTTAGGTTAATAGGGCTATGATATGGTCCCACACAACTGTAACCACGAAATATTGCGTTGTGAGTATAGATCTGTATCCCTCGAGTTTTCAAGCAAGTTCACGCAATGAGCTGTACAATGCAAATCTTTCAAGTTCTATCAAGGATTATGAGCTTCAGATAACTCGTTAAACATCAAACGACTAAATAGTTACGTTAACTTTATGAATAGTTTATTACGGTTGAAGTTTACACTGCAAATTAGAATTCCAACGTATTACAAGATTTGTTCTTATGCGCTGATGGGCGTGTGAAAGTCATGTATGAGGTTGTAGTTTGACACTTTGCAGAAAAAGAATAAAACACTGTACTACATATCTGCACAAAACGGAAAACGTTTATTAGACTACATAGACATATGTAGAATGACTGCTACACTGCACACTGAGGACCAGAGTGTCCTGCACTGATCACTGAGAGTTAGACAGTGGCTAGAAGTAAAATCCAGCCAGTATATATAGGTAGAGGTAACTATGCAAACTTGGCTTCACAAATACCATTACAGTAAAATAGGGGGAGATCCAGTGAGTATGCATATTCACTGGACCGAACAATTGTACTAGGGGTGAGTTTAGCTAGTAAAATGTAAAGTGATTAGTCAATAGATGGCAGCACCTAAAAATATACAGTTACAACTTCCACAGGGCGCTTACAATTAATTTCGATACCAAAGAGATACTATTCAACGTACACTATTGCTCAAGTTGCTATTTTTATCATTGCTGCAGCTTTGCCTAGTTGCTGTAAAACTCATTATATCTCGATGACGTCTCCATTGGAGAAGCCCCACTCCTTGATCCCCCGAATCGTGCTAAACGGAAGCCAATTTTTACCCATTATAAGATTCTGAGGATTCAAAGAACTTTTCGTGCGCACTTGAGGGTTTTCAGGTGTAAATCATCAGGTGATTTGAACGGTAATTACTTTTCACCTGTTATAATATGGTAAGCATTAATTATTTTCCTGTCAGCAGGTTTTGCTGGTTAATCCACGCCCTTTTCACCTTAAACATTAGACTGCAATTAACGTTGCTTTATGTGTAAGAGTTTTAGTTGTGTGAAAGTACAAAGGCCCCTAGAATTCCTGCTTAATTTCCCTTAACTACGCTACCTGTGGTCGGGCAGACTGAGATATGGTAACATTGAGAGTCATAACAAAATATCAGTGAAAGTTTTGTGATACTCGAAATAACAAAAAACGTACAGGTAAATGCATCAGTGCATAATCAAAACTACTTGCGCGCAAAATAAAATATAACTTAAAACCTAAATTTTTAGTACAAGTTTTGGCACAACATGGAATCTCTTACAGTAGCGCTGTACCTCAATTTTCGCTTTTGCAAACACGTGCAACACTCTCGTGGAATATTTTTGCTGTTGAAAATTATGTTAGTTTGTGATGTCATCAACAGTTGGGCTCGCCGGTCGTTAATTAAGCGTTTAATCTATCATTTAATTATAAGAAACGTAGTACTAATTGTGTTAAAATGTTTAATTTTTATCGGACTTGAAAATGGTGTAGCATATGAAAAATCATCCTGTATTTCTTTGTATATGAATACCTGACTTGGCAGGATTACTTACTTACTTGCTTGCTTGCTTGCTTGCTTACTTACTTACTTACTTACTTACTTACTTACTTACTTACTTACTTACTTACTTACTTACTTACTTACTTACTTACTTACTTACTTACTTACTTACTTACTTGTTTACTTACTTACTTACTTACTTACTTACTTACTGACTGACTGACTGACTGACTGACTGACTGACTGACTGACTGACTTACATACTTACTTACTTACATACTTACTTACTTACTTACTTACTTACTTACTTACTTACTTACTTACTTACTTACTTACTTACTTACTTGCTTGCTTGCTTGCTTACTTACTTACTTACTTACTTACTTACTTACTTACTTACTTACTTACTTACTTACTTACTTACTTACTTACTTACTTTTCAGTTGATCATTCAGCCCCTCCATATTTTAAACGTGCAGTAACAACTAGCCAATCACGAGCA
>JAQGDQ010000892.1:7500-27500 GCA_030141605.1 Tubiluchus corallicola | reverse complement strand
ACAACAACCTTGAGTTAAACATGAATCAGCGAAGATTCATTTACATGATCACTAGTCAATAGACATCTACAAACACGCAATACAACAATAACTTACGCAGGATCTCAGCGCTGAGACTCTACTAGAAGTCACCATTAGCAAAGAACTGCAAGTAATGAGGCTGTTTTAGACTCAAAGCACAAGAAAACCCTCCACTTTCTTAATGCTTAAAAATTCGTTTTGAAATTTTATATCACTTACATCATGCCTTTTTGCATACAGGGCTTGTGTTGGCAGTAACGCTGTATAAACATTAAATTTAAACTCCCGCGATGACCGTTCGACGCAGCCATTTTGTCGTTAAGCCATTTGAAACAAGTTTAGATAACATTAATGTAAGTTTTGAAAAAATATTGAGAGCATTCGTAGCGCACACGTCGCTAACTAGGTAAATTTAAAGTTACTGTATCTTGTCAATAAGATTAAAAATAGGTATTTGGTTAGTGAGTGGTGCACCCTGGAATGTGAATCAGCGACATTTTACCAATTGGTGAAAACATTTTAAATAATTAATAATTTTGTTTTCTAGTTACATGATTCTTTCCGGTAGGTAAATGAAATGCTATAGATTTGCATGGAAGGTTTTTTTTGGGACATAATTTAACATTTCCTTTTCTTCCCCTGATTTACGTTGTGCCTATATGACGTCATGTAATGGCGCTATCGGAATAGTATTGCGGGAGATTTAAAATGAAAACAAACCAAAAATCCTTTCAACGCAAGTACGATATACGCATAAAATTGCTGTAAAGTAATATAATTTTTAAACCTGAAAACTACGTTAGGTGCCCCTTTTCTTGTCCTTTAAAGGAAGACAGGATGATTTTTCATATCCTACCCCCATTTCCAAGTAATGTAAAAACTATACATTTTACCACCAATAATACAGTAAACTCATTGCCAATAATTTTCAAAAGGAAAAACATTCCATGAGCGTGTTGCTCGTGTTTGCAAAGCAAAAATTCAAGTACAGCGCTACTGTAAGATAGTCCATGTTGTACCAAAACTTGTACTAAAAATTTAAGCTTTAAGTTATGTTTTATTTTGTGCACAAGTAGTTTTGATTATGCACTGATGCATTTACCTCCTACACTGTACGTTTTTTGCTATTTCAAGTATCACAAAACTTTCACTGATATTTTGTTATGACTCTCAATGTTCCCATATCTCAGTTTGCCCGACCTCTCTTTTAAGGATATCGGAAAATTCGGACAGAATCTTGACTGTTAAAATTCCCACATATTACGGACACAGTCCGTTGTTTCGCGAGCTGACCGCTAGTTGGCAGGCCGTCACTTTGTTTACATCACGTACGTAAGTGTAACCACGTGTATCTCTACGTATAAAAATATAGAGTCAATTATGCGGAGTTAGTTGAGTCAATTGCCGACAGTTTTTATATTTCGCAATAAACATATACATATACATTACATGTGCATCGATAATCAGTTTTTGTTAATACAAAATTATGATACAATTCATGAATTCTGCGCTAGAGACCTAAGAAGCTAGCTTATGGTAGGCCACTAGAACTAGTTACGAAAAAAATTACAATATGTACAGATATATATATACAGATAAATATACTATTGCACTGACACTTTTATATACTTTTGCAAGAAGCGGCAGGTACAAGACGTTTTTGAGACAATTTGGTGATTGATTCTACATTGCCGTGAGTCTACTGTATTAGCTTAGTATCGGAAAATACCGACAGTTGGCAAATTCGGACCGAGGTCTCCCCACTTTTCTCCGGTAAACCGAGTTATGAGTGTATGTTATGGCAAATTAAGATGTTGTACTTACTTACTAAGATGCTGAATTTTCTTCATGGATTTTACAGTATTTGCAAAACACTCCTCATTTGCTTCAGCTGAGATTAAGTTATTCCACCTTCAACGTGCAGCTCAAATCGTGTTAAAGTCCTCTCGTCATTAGCTAATTGATTTTCAAGCGCAGCGCTTTTGCTGAATACTTTGGATAATTAGGAGCAATTGGTCTCGTAATTTTCTAACAACTGATGGCGTTTACTAATTAGGAAAACAAAGGCGAACTTTCAGTTCAGCTAATCGAGAGAAAAAACTTCTGATTTATTTAGAAACAAGTCAAACAGCAGTTGCTAATGTCAAAGAGGACTTCGTCTTTCTTCACAAGTGCTTTTGCAGTCGAATCAGAGAGCTAAAACTGCCGGTCTCTTATCAAAATTACGTGCCGATTTTTATGAAAACCGATAATTCGGTAACAGATGCATTACGAATCGGTTTGGTTTGTCCACCTCTACCTTTACCTCAAACTAATCTGAAGTGCCATGTGACGGCAAATAGTGCAATTTCAAGTTTCATTGTTGTGTCTGATTAACTTGCTGACCATTGAGAAATTTCACTTTCCACACAATATGCATTAATTTTGTTACAATTGAGTATTTGCTGGTAAAAACAGCCAATGGATCTATTAAGAGGCGTTCTTAAGCTTTTTAATGATCGCATTTTTGTGTCAAGATCATTTTTGGGTTCTTTGCATTTTCAGTAAATTTATTAAGTGTTTTATGCTGTTTTGTTCAACAAATGAAACGTTTTTCGTTATGTGCCGGGAGATTTTCCTGTAGTAGTTAAAATAATTGCCTACTTAAACAAAAGCATCTTCAAATAGCTAATGAAATATCCAGCTGGAATATGTTATTTATGCAAATGGAGGACATAAACTAATTATATTTGTAAAAAAATTATGTAAAATTTCACACAGCAGCAAGCCACTGCTTAGCTGGAACAATAGGCTGGTATGGTGTTTGTGACACGCAGCTGATATGTCCATTGTCCTGCTGTAGCCTCTAACATCACACTGCCGGAATGGGCGTTGCTAAAGTTGGCGTTGCTATGGTGACTGAGAAATTTTTTGCCTGCCATCTAGGGGCGAGTAAAAAAACAATGCAAGTGTGTAGTTGCACTACTTACAGTCGCATGGCAATGTTGGCAATGTCAGTATAATTAGAGGTAGTCAGTTTGAGGTAGGAATTAGTCAAAACAATTAGCGGTAGGTCCTACTGTATCTATTTTATATCTTTGGTTAATAGGAAGAGTTTGAAGTCTCCGAGAGTTCTCAGTTAAGTGAAGCCATGTAAATGACCACTGATAAATGAAGCCTCCTGTGAATTATTCAGTCAAAGATTAATGAATATCGACTTTTCAAACATTTGTACATTTCCAGGCATAAGAATGCAGTTATTTCACTCTGTGTAGCTCCTGCATCCATTTTAACCGGTCCTCTTTATTAGCATACATCTTGTGATCCTTTAGCAAGATAAATTTCATTATATGTATGAACATTTTATTAAATAAATAAATAAACAAAATCACGCTAACAGTTAGAAAATACACAAAAAGATAATAAATGTTGTCTGTTGATAATAACGAATTAGTATCAGCATTCGATATTCGGTACCGAGTTGTTAGTTTTAATGATGTTAAATCGGTTCAGTTGAGATCGGCAATCATCGATTTTATCGGTTCAGTGGCATTTAATAATATTTGGATTCAAGTCAATTCGTTAAAAAGTCGCCCACACATTAATAAGTTCTCCTCACCCTACAGACGTCCACACGTATCATAAAATCTAAACAAATCGTGTCCAAATAAACCGTGACTGAATAAAATCTAGATACAGTTGCGCACAGAGTTATTAATACTACTTCATGTAACATTCTTGTGATAGCTATTTTTAATAGTTGTAAACGTCTCTTTCGCTGTTGTTTAAAGCTGTCTTGTTTGCCTGTAATGTAACGATTCATTAAATAAGCACATTTATCTCATAGTAGTAAAGAAGACAAATAATTTCATGTAAACCTAATTTTAATTGTGGCTTGCATATTAAAATCGTCCATAAACCGGCAATTAAGCTTGTCTACTTATTCACATATCCTGAATCTCCATTTCATGAGGATCATCTTGATACCAAGTTCATCATTCTATGTTATTTCTTAGCTGAGATAATCCACGTTGAAGTTGAGGTGCAGACTCCACACAGAAAAACATAATCTTGAGGAAATCTCTGTTAAAGTTAGCCATTGTTTTTTGTCTCGTCTCTACAAAACACTTAGCAACCGTACGAAAGAGTGGTTGCTATGGACTTTACAAGAGCAAATTGGAGTTACGTTTAAATCCAGTAGATCCTCCTCCTCCTCCTCCTCCTGGCCAAAATCTGGTCTTGTCAGCAGAAAAAACCCGAAGCAAAATCGCTACTTCCACGAGCTACAATCGGAGTTTGAAAATATATATTTTTTTGAATTGCTGTACTAATTTCAAGACGGAAAAGTGGGTGAGGAGTTATAAAATTTTTTAGTATATAAGATATAAGATATAATATTTATATTATTATGTAAAATATAAGATTTTTAGTACGTTTTGAACATTTTCCTGATAATTCGATGCTAGAATATGAATATCATATGCTAGAATATATTTAGCATTTGTTTTCATAAAAAATAAAAAATCAACATTTGACCAAATTTTTGGTACATTCTACTTTGATGCATCATAACGTGGTTTTAGCTGTGCCGACTTATAGACGGTTTTGGTTTGCAATCACACTATTAAAATAATCTTAGTTGCGTAAACCTGTAAACTATTTCAATTCAGCTACATACTTATGCAGACCCTCTTAAAGAAAACGCCGTCATTTGTGCGAAAATTGACTTTAAACATCCGCTTATTTTGTGCAGTTTACGACTCACTCGGGTATGACAATTTCATCAAGAAAGATGAATTTTATTACTGACTATGGCAGCTAAATTTAATATGCAGTAAGAGCCTTTGGCAAGATTTTCTAAAGTGACTGACGCAGACACTCCACACAGCCTGTTTCAACACGTTAAGTGTTGATGGTGTTCTCCAGGGTTCACTCATAAGCCCCTTTTAATTTAACTAACAAATCAACTGTAATGAAAAACTTTGGAATTATTTGACGAGTTGCTAGCGTGTGTGAAGGAAGCATTTCTGTTTTAGTTTAAGTCAATGTCAACACTGCTGTAGTGAAAGAGTTAACACCTAGTTAAAGAAAAATAGGGTGAATTTTCATGTCCTACCCCATTTTCAAGTCCGATAAAAAGTTTTAGCACAATTAATACTGGAAAAGCGTTTCTGATAATTAAGTGATAGATTAAAAACTTAATTAACGGTGGACGAGTCCAACGATTGATGACATCACAAACTAACATAATTTTCAACAGCAAAAATATTCCGCGACATGTCTGTAGAACTACTGTTAGGTATTCAATGTGTTGTACTAAAACAACGCAAGTTTTCAAATTAAAATTAAAATTTAGAAATTTATAGCTGTTCTCACTCCTGAGCTGCCGAACGAAGCTGACAAACCAACACATCAGAACTGAGAGGTACAGCACCTGTTTTTTTTTGTGGAACGCATTTCCGAAATGCAGGCGCTAGTGCCCGTCTAACTAGAGAATGGCAAATTGCATATAACAGCGAAGAACTAGTAGCGTGAACGTGAAATTGTGTTTGTGTGGTAATAATTCTTTCACGTAGGTCATTTTTGAAAAAATAGCATATTTCTTTTCAATAATTTGAAATGTAGATTGTTTTGCCCTACAGTTTAAGATTGGATCTGGTTTTGCTTTAAGGTAATTTAATCATTGCTGTAATGAAAGAGTTAACAGTTATTTAAACGTAAATTTAGATCATGGTGAGTGTGTAACAGTTAATTAGGAGAGTAAAGGAAAACCTGATGTGGTTAATAACGTGGTTCATGGTCAATGACGTTACTTGAATGAGAATGAATATTAATTTCGTCCAGCGCGTCAGAACTGTGTCAATAAATTAGTAAACTTGCTGCAACTCGTAGATAATTAAAGACCTCTACAAGCATCAAAGTGTTTTGCATACATCAATTCAGGTCTCCTTTTGCTTTCACTTCTCCGTTCATTGGCTTCACTAATAACCAGGCTGCATAAGATTATGGATATTCATAAAATAAGACTAAAAATCCATAGAATAAAATTTGAAAAATCCATAAAATAAGAAATGCATAAAATAAAAAAACATTTTCTTGAGATTTTTTTGTACAAAATAAGGCAATCAAAACTGAATACAGGCATTGGGTCAGAAACTTCAGCCTAGAGGGCATTCTACATTCGTACCAAATAGATGAATTATTTGAACTGAAGTGATGAATTACAAGGCATTGTCTCGTAAAATTTGATTAAATTTGAAGCGATGTGAAACCGATAAAATTAAAACTAAGTCCTGCGTGTTTAAAAACATGTTTCAAGCCTCCTGTTTTTACTTTTTAATTGATTTCCCCCTGGGCATCTCGTTCCAGATATAGTCTATTTCTTATTTTATTGATATCCATAAAATAAAATTTCAAAAATCCATAAAATAAGCTATTTTATTTATTTTATACATATCCATAATCTTATGCACCCTGCTAATGACCCTGTCGGCGTTTCTACATTTGTTGTGGATGGAGCTTTTATCTGAAACTGAAGATGTTCTGTGGTGATCTTGGTTTAGCTACGATTCACTGACATCAGGGATTATCTTATATGCTAGTATAGGCTGCAGCTTGGGGGGGGGGGCAATTAGGCAACAATTCAGATTTTCACTGTGTTGAAATACGTGCTAATTTGATTTGCAATAAATAGTAAAATAGTGCTTTTTCTTAAAGAATATTTTTATTGACAAACCTGTGCTAATATCCCTAAAATATATCGTAAGTAAAATAATTATATTCAGGACAGGTGTGGGTGAGTTGAGGGGCGGTTCCATCTGAGGGGAGTACATAATTTCATTAGCCTGGGAGCCTCAAAAGGTGATAATATATCGTAAGTAAAATAATTATATTCAGGACAGGTGTGGGTGAGTTGAGGGGCGGTTCCATCTGAGGGAATACATAATTTCATTAGCCTGGGAGCCTCAAAAGGTGATAGTATATCGTAAGTAAAATAATTATATTCAGGACAGGTGTGGGTTAGTTGAGGGGCGGTTCCATCTGAGGGGAGTACATAATTTCATTAGCCTGGGAGCCTCAAAAGGTCATTATCCGGCCAGAGAGAGCCACATTTTTTCCTGCGTCAAATAAGCAGTCCGAAGTTACTGCATTCACTACGCTTATAACTCATTCGTACTGAATACCGAATACCTTAAAAATTGTTGTAATTAATTATATTAAGCAACGTGAATTGTTTCCCGCTAGGTGGAGCAAAGTATGTTTTCTCCTTTCTCGTCTGTAAAGTTCTTTGTGCTTAAATGTCACATAAAGAAACTTGGCTGGATTGAAAGAATAGACCTCAAAATTTCTCTTTCATTCCATTTTCGTTGTTTTCGCGTATCTGATGAATTGTTTTGAAGATTACCCATATTGCCGTAGGCCACCAGAGTCTAGTTCGATAATGTTACTAGCTTATTGCACGTTACAAAATACGCAGCTATATTACGTGTGACGTAATTTGTTTCAGTCTCAATTTACTTCAATTCAATTTTCACGAGCCGGTCACTCAACTGGCTAGACTTAGCTCTATGACTTCAGGCCATAGATAAATGTACGTATTCATGAATAGATTCAAACAAGTACTATTTTCATCTACATCTTCTAGATTTGTTTACTTGCCCACGCGTTTGCATGCTTCTCTTTTTATTGTCTGCCTTTTTGCCTGGCTGCTTGTCTCTATGCTAGTCTGTCTTAGTGGCCGTTTGTCTGTCTCTCCGTCCGTTCATTTCGTCATTTTTTTAATATCAAGCAGGATTATATGATTAATATTTCTGCTCAACTTATTGAAGTAAATATTTATCGTTTAGTCAGTTTCTTAAATCTTGCCAGCCTGTGATAATGTGATTTGCTTATGAAATGAAGCCAACGTCATAAATCTACAGAGCTGGATTCACAACTAAAGAATATCAACGTTGGTGCTAGTACTGTTGCTGCACATTCTAATTACTACTGCTACTGCTACTGCTGCTGCTGCTGCTACTGCTACTGCTACTGCTGCTACTAGTACTACTGTTGCTGCACATTCTAATTACTACTGCTGCTGCTGCTGCTGCTGCTGCTGCTGCTGCTGCTACTACTGCTACTATTGCTACAGATTCTAATTACTACTGCTACTGCAGATTTTAATTACTACTGCTGCTGCTACTGTTGCTGCTGATGCTACTACTACTACTGCTGCTGCTGCTGCTGCTGCTACTACTACTACTATTGCTACAGATTCTAATTACTACTGCTACTGCAGATTTTAATTACTACTGCTGCTGCTCTGTTTTTAATTCTTTTTCCCAGTGTCTTCCTTTCTTCATTACTTTCATTTTCTTTTTCTCATCTTTTTTAAGAAATTCGATGTATCCCCCTGCGTGCCCAAAGCTTATAGGACATCTAGTCCTGTTGATATCACAGCTCGGTGGACAAGTTCATCGTCCATTTCTTCGGAAATTCTTTTACTCTGTCGTCAAAACGACAACAAAATGCTTGATCAACAACTCGATAGAGAAAATTGTCTTCGCCAGAAGTCTATCAACGTCAAGATTTTTGCAAAAAACTCACTTTCTTTGTCGCGTGGAAACATCTTTCAACCAAATTGTGTAACGGCATATTATAGAAATTCTCCGCTTTTACAAATTTGCCACAAAAACTCTGGGCTTAGTGCAGGAAGTTATTAGAGTTTTTTGCTCATATTGCGTCCATGTTTTATGTGTTCAATGGGAAATAAATTGGATTGGTCTTGAGTGAGCATTCGTTGTATTAAAAACGTCTGTGAGCATCATTTCAGATAAAGTATATAAACGAACAATAAGGCATGCCATCGTTTTTGTTCAAACTGTTATCCAGTGCTCAACAGCTGGAACTACTTATCATGTTTATAACTGTGGCAGTACCGGGACCAAAGAACAACAAGCAGAATTGTCTTAATGAGGCACTAAACCAACAAACGCTTCTTGATTATGTTTGGATGTGTAAAATTTCTTCTTCCAATGAGAAAAATTGCCAACAACAACCCAGAAACAGCCTTAATCAACCATTCAGTAACTAGCTAGGTCCAGTGTTGATTCACCTAAGTTCCTAAGCACACGCCGTGATCGCCATTTCTTCACCTAGCTAAACCAATGATGATTTTCCGTGTAACTGAAGGATACCCATTCACCGCCAAAAAGCCCACGTAAATTATACAAGATAAGTGTCTGACAATGTACTTGCATTTAGACACAAGAAAGTTACAGAAACTAACAGTAGCTGCGGTTACCATGGCAACTACACCGACCATTAGCATAACAACTTCCGGCGTTAAAATATTTCTAAGAAATACTGCAGTTTGTATTATGCGTGCAATAATTGTGCCGTCAGTAGAGGGTGACTGTTTAGTAGGATTACACGATGTCTCACAAAGGCAAATAATTTGGCAACAAAGGTGTTTTATATTTTCAATCCACTGTTGTTCTGTTACACTCCTGACTAGGCAGTTTCATAATGTGTGTTTCATAGTAACCGAAGTTAAACAACGTTGAATTATCTCAGTAACTAGATGGTTGACCAACTTAAAACTCTAACTAGGCAGTTCAAACTGTCATACTCTTCCCGCCTTTTTTCTAAATAATGAAGAGGGATATTATGCTGTATTTCAACTATAAAATTTAGTATTAATTTTCAAGTTAAGTGCCAAAATTATTTTATTATTTTCTTCTTGGTGAACGAGGCATCGCAAGTTATATGTTAAATTCTAGTACAATTAAATTTCGGCTCTTATATTTAAAAATTGGTTAGTATTTAAATATTAAATATTAATTAAGAGCAGTAAATGAAATATAAACAATAAACACCTGTGCAAAAAATTAAAAACTTGGTTATTGTTTGATTATTGAAAAATCGTTGAGTATTGTTATACTACACACAGCTAACACACTACAAACAGTTGATTAAAATGTTGCTCTTCTTGCTAGCGCGCCACAAACAGTTAGCTTAGATGTGCCAATTCTAGTCAGCACGCCACAAACAGTTAATTTAAATGTTTCATTTCTAGCCAGCACGCCACAAACACTTATTTGAACATCGTATGGGTATAAATATTTGTCAAGTACAATGAATAATGAATAATAGTAACGTTGGAAGACGGAATGTAACATTCACACAAAGGCATGTGGTTCTTCATTCTTTCTGGAATTTGACCTCTCTGACATTCATTTTTGCTCCCCAAACAAACTATGTGAAAATTTTAGCTTAAAGGAAAACCGGATGGTTGTGTCAACGTTAGTTCAGAATAAAGAATGCTCTAAAATATTGAAAACTACAACAGCTTTTTTAAATCAAATCTTAGGTTAAATAATAATTACCTCCGATACTCAAATTTCGTTAAACTTTCAAAGCTACGCGCGGCTCAGTGAATCTACTAAGATTGGTAGCAGCGTCTTTTTGTCACATTCGCGTAGCAGAGAAATAGAAGGCGGTACCATCATAACCATGATCATGAACTGCGGTGTTAGTTTCTGACGTCATACGAGGTAAAGCCCATTTTTGTGACATCATGCGTTTAAACAGTACTGTAACACTTACACAAACACGCTTGACGTGCAAGGGAAGATGCCTGCCATTGCACAAACTGTGGTTAGTTTCTGACGTAAGCAATAGCTGTGTTTGGTTGCCATTAATTAACTTTCTAAGCTGATTATTCAAATACTAGGAACAATTGTTAACTTTTATAGACAAGAAAATGTATATTTTGGACAGTAAATTAAAATGAGATTGTGTCTAAACAATCGTCCGGTCTTTCTTTAACAATTTAACTCTTCATGGTGAGTTAATTTCATTTTTTAATTAACTAAATGGCGGCACAAAAAAGAAACTGGTAGCCTTGCACTCATTTCTTCTTAAAACAACATTTCTTATTCCTTGCATTAGAACCTGAAAATAATTGCAATCTTGCGGGCATTGAAAGTGCTGTGGCACCACCGTAGTTTTGTCATAAGTGATTTCTTACATGTTGTTATGATTATAAATACACTCCTGCATAAATGAAATTGAAAAAAAGCTGAAAAACTTCAGTGATGACAATGTCAACCTTGAAAAACAAAAATCTATTTAAAAGCATTGCACCGAACATCAACATGGGTAATCTTTGTAAAAATAGTAACCTACCAATGACCACTAAAGCAATTACCTCCCAAATAACTATAAACTATAATGTATAAACCTATTTCCCAAGACCCGCTTTTTTCAAACTTTTTATTTATTGCTAACCTGTTCTTACCTACTTCCTAAGACCCTCTTTTTCCAAACTTTTTATTTATCCCTATCCTATTCTTACCTATTTCCCACGACCCTCTTTTTCCAAACTTTTTATTTATCGCTATCCTATTCTTACCTACTTCCCAAGACCCTCTTTTTCAAAACTTTTTATTTATCCCTATCCTATTCTTACCTATTTCCCACGACCCTCTTTTTCCAAACTTTTTATTTATCGCTATCCTATTCTTACCTACTTCCCAAGACCCTCTTTTTCAAAACTTTTTATTTATCGCTATCCTATTCTTACCTATTTCCCACGACCCTCTTTTTCCAAACTTTTTATTTATCGCTAACCTATTCTTACCTACTTCCTAAGACCCGCTTTTTTCAAACTTTTTATTTATTGCTAACCTATTCTTACCTACTTCCCAAGACCCTCTTTTTCCAAACTTTTTATTTATCCCTATCCTATTCTTACCTATTTCCCACGACCCTCTTTTTTCAAACTTTTTATTTATCGCTATCCTATTCTTACCTATTTCCCACGACCCTCTTTTTCCAAACTTTTTATTTATCGCTATCCTATTCTTACCTACTTCCCAAGACCCTCTTTTTCAAAACTTTTTATTTATTGCTATCCTATTCTTACCTATTTCCCAAGACCCTCTTTTTCCAAACTTTTATTTATCGCTAACCTATTCTTACCTACTTCCTAAGACCCGCTTTTTTCAAACTTTTTATTTATCGCTAACCTATTCTTACCTACTTCCTAAGACCCTCTTTTTCCAAACTTTTTATTTATCGCTAACCTATTCTTACCTACTTCCTAAGACCCTGTTTTTTCAAACTTTTTATTTATCGCTATCCTGTTCTTACCTACTTTCTAAGACCCTCTTTTTTCAAACTTTTTCTTTATCGCTATCCTGTTCTTACCTACTTCCCAAAACCCTATTTTTCCAAACTTTTTATTTATTGCTAACCTGTTCTTACTGACCTGTATATTACACACCTATAATTTCTCTAGTATAAACTACATATACTAACAAATGCCGGGTGCCACTTGCTGGTCGGCCGCTGCTTTGCGATTAACTTCAGTACAGCCTGAAGACATGTGCTCGCACTTAGCATAACCTCCTTGGTTCTTTTTTTTAAATTGGTTTTCATAAATGATAAATAATCCAAGCCCTTTTGGCCATCCCAAATCATCATCAGGGCTGGGTTTTCCGATAGGCTACTACAGGCTGGCGCCTAGGGCCTCTCCAGCTTCATTAGCCAAAAGCTTAGGGGCCCTACTAAAAGATTTTCAAATATAATCTGTTTTTTGCAAAACAAGTATAATATTTTAATATTTGCTTTGTTTCATTTAATTCATTTAACTTAAAATAAAATTTCACCTTTAAAAAAGGAGGCCCGGAAGTCTGAGAACCTAATTTTAAAAAGTGACCCTCTTTTGTGGCCCCTTATTTGAGATAAAGGATCCTGTTGATGGAGCCAATAAAGTTTACAATTCCCCACACGCAAGAAGTGGTTCGTGAAGCGGATTAGGGTTAGGTTAAGGTTACGGTTGGGTTGGGTTTGGTTGGGGTTGGGTTAGATTAGGGTTAGCGTTAGGTTACGGTTGGGTTGGGTCGGGGTTAGGATTAGGGTTAAAGCTAGTTTAAGGTTAGGCTTAGCGTTGGATTAAGGTTAGGATTAGGTTAGGGTTAGGTTACAGTTGGGTTAGGGTTAGCGTTAGGTTACGGTTGGGTCGGGTCGGGGTTAGGATTGGGGTTAAAGATAGGTTTAAAGTTAGGCTTAGCATTGGATTAAGGTTAGGATTAGGTTAGGGTTAAGGTACGGTTGGGTTAGGGTTAGCGTTAGGTTAGGTTACGGTTGCGTTGTGTTGGGGTTAGGATTAGGGTTAAAGCTAGTTTAAGGTTAGGCTTAGCGTTGGATTAAGGTTAGGATTAGGTTAGGGTTAAGGTACGGTTGGGTTAGGGTTAGCGTTAGGTTACGGTTGCGTTGTGTTGGGGTTAGAATTAGGGTTAAAGCTAGGTTTAAAGTTAGGCTTAGCGTTGGGTTAGGGTTGGGGTTGGGACGGTGATTAGAGTTAGGGTTAGGGTTAGGATCAGGTTTGGACTAAGATTCGGTTACGGTGTTCGAATTGTGTGAAGAATTGGAAACTCCTTCCAACTTTACTTCAAGAAATGTAAATGTAGCAATAATAAACCAGGAGTAAAAATGTTCAAGACGGAGGATTCCAGCGAGACTTAAAGGTAAAGTTCACAAAGCAGTGGTCAGACCCGCCCTAATATATGGGCTGGAAGCAGCACCTCTAAAGAAGACCGAAGAGAAGAAAATGGATGTAGCGGAGATGGATGATGGGAGTAACAAGAAGGGACAAAATCAGGAATAGTAATATTAGAGGAACAGTGAAAGTAGTGGAAGCCTCGAAAAAGATACAAGAGGCAAGATTGCGATGGTATGGGCACCTGAGAAGGAGAGTTGGGGAAGATCACGTGGGAAGGGAGGCCATGGAAATGGAAGTGCTGGGAAATAGAAAAAGAGTACGACCCAAGCTGAGATGGTTTGAATGCATAAACGGAGATCTTAGAGAGAAGAACATAAATGAAGAGATGGTCAGCAACAGGAATGCATGGAGAAGACGGTTTCAGTCAAGTTAGAGGATGGCTTCGTCTATGGGTGCCCCCATAATTTCAATATCCCAAGGGCCCCTTATCCGGCTCCGATGATAATAACCGGAATTTATTGATTAACGCATTGTTAACACTTTACTTCCAGACAAACATTAGAACTGTTTACAAAACGTGTTCCCTTATTCTGGTGCTATGCCAAACACATACTTATTCTGGTGCTATGCCAAACACATACTTATTCTGGTGTCTATGCCAAACACATACTTATTCTGGTGCTATGCCAAACACATACTTATTCTGGTGTCTATGCCAAACACATACTTATTCTGGTGCTATGCCAAACACATACTTATTCTGGTGTCTATGCCAAACACATACTTATTCTGGTGTCTATGCCAAACACATACTTATTCTGGTGTCTATGCCAAACACATACTTATTCTGGTGTCTATGCCAAACACATACTTATTCTGGTGTCTGTGCCAAACACACACAACTCAGCATGCCTTGCATTCACCATCATCAGCATCTGCGTGCAGTAATTACGATTCATTGGATGGGAAAAGCTATTCCCTGCAACGGCTAATTACGCCAAATTGCACTTTCGTGATCTAGGCAAATTAATTGAGCAAACTTCCCCAAATTGACTGTTACATGAAACAAGTTTCTATCCCGTGCAGGAGAAGCTAAAATTTGAAGGAAAACAGGACGATTTTTCATATACTACCCCATTTTTAAATACGATGAAAGACCCATTTTTACCTGCAGTCCAACGCCCCCACATGAAGCCATTATTGGCAGGAATATGTTTTGCCAGCTGGGCAGGAGCAGCTGACTATCGTATTTGAGATTTGAACCTGTGACCTTGGCTTTCAGTTAAACGTTGCACTTCCAAACACAATTTAAATACCCTAATCCAAATCCTGTCCCTAATTCGAAACCTAATCCGAAACCTGGTCCTAATCTTAACCCTAACACAACCTTAACCAACCCTAACCCTAATCCGAAACCTAGTCCTAATCTTAACCCTAACACAACCTTAACCAACCCTAACCCTAATCCGAAACCTAGTCCTAATCTTAACCCTAACACAACCTTAACCAACCCTAACCCTAATCCGAAACCTAGTCCTAATCTTAATCCTAACCTAATCCTAACCAACCGTAACCCTAACCCTAATCCTAACCCTAACCCTAATCATAATTCGAAACCTACCCGTAATTCTAACCCTAACCTAATCCTGACCAACCCTAACCTTAATCCTAATCCAAACCCTAACCCTAATGATAATTCGAAACCTACCCTTAATCCTAACCCTAACCTAATCCTAACTAACACTAACCTTAATCCTAATCCAAACCCTAACCCTAATGATAATTCGAAAGCTACCCTTAATCCTAACCCTAACCTAATCCTAACTAACACTAACCTTAATCCTAATCCCAACCCTAACCCTAATCTGCTTCAGGAACTAAGTTCTTGTATGTGAGGAACAGAAGTTCCTGGATCTCGGGAAGACTCCAGATTAGTAAGAACCAAATTTGTGCATGAAATCTGTGAAAGACAGGCTCATTTTTTATATTGTGACTTTTGTCTTCTCAACTCGCAATCAAAGGTCTCACTTTTCGTTTCTTGTTCAGACACGTATCCTTGTATCGGGTTTTGTTATTGTAGCTTTTACATTTTCTGCAGAAGTGCAGATACAAAGACGTGACTAAACGAGCAAGCGACCACCCACGCACCGACTGCAGTGGGCGGGAGTAAGAACCTTATATGGAAAATACGTCACAATTACGACCTACTTACAACAGGAAGTTATGATTTTCGTTGCAGTAATACGTGGTTAAAAATCGTGAGAAGTAAGCCTTTGTTAAGAAACGGTGGAAATTTGAAGGAAAAATTGAATAGTTTAAAGGAAGACAGGATGATTTTTCATATACTTTCCTATTTTCAAATTCGATAAAAAGTATACATTTTAACACCATTAATACTGCAAAAGCGTTTCTGATAATTAAATAATAGATTAAAAACTTAATTAACGGCGGGCGAGTCCAACTATTGATGACATCACAAACTAACATAATGTTTAAGAGCAAAAATATTCCACGAGCGAGTTTGCACGTGTTTGCAAAAGCGAAAATTGAAGTACAGCGCTGATGTAAGATATTCAGTGTGTTGCACTGAAACCAAGCTTTAAGATAAAAATACAATTTTGAAATTTACCGTTCTGCCCACGCGTGTGCTGTCATGCTGTAGTTCGTCACAAACTAACACATCTGAAATGTGAGGTACAGCACCCGTTTTTGTGCAATGCGTTTCCAAAATGCAGGCGCTAGTGCCCGTCTAACTAGCAAATGACGAAATGCATGTAACAGCGAAGAACTAGTAGCGCGAACGTGAAATTGTGTTTGTGCGGTAATAATCGTTTCACGTAAGTCATGGTATGTTTCCTTTCAATATTTTAAAGAGTAGCTTGTTTTGACCTACGATTTAAGTCTTTAAGATTGTGTCCGGTTTTGCTTTAAAAGGGGAGAAACCCTGGCTGTCTGATGTTCCTAAATTACCCTTTCTTTAGTAAATAAAACTGTAAAAAACTTAAATAAAATGAGTTATGTATTTATATCCGTACCTTGTTGTATTTTAAAAATACCAAAAAAGAGAAACTATTAATTGTAATGCTGACATATATATATATTACAATATTTACACAATAATTTATTTATTGACGATTTACAATCCATACAATCACAATTAGAAGTTACAAAACATTACACAAACAATGCAGTACATTACAATGAAGAAAAAAAACTACACAGACAAAACCCAATAAAACACAGTAATAATAATAATGATGATGATGATGATGATGATGATGATGACGACGACGACGACGATGATGGTGATGATGATGATGAGGATGATGATGATAATAATGATAATGATGATAATAATAATAATAATAATAATAATAATAATAATAATAATAATAATAATAATAATAATAATAATAATAATAATAATAATAATAATAATAATAATAGTAAACGGTTTTTTCAGTGGTTAAATATTACAATTATATTATATTGTGTTAAGTTATTTTACAAAGTTTAGTACACAATGAACGTTTACAAACAAAAACAACATTAACAACAGTACAAACAAACAAACAACATTAGTCATCAGACTCATTTATGTAAACTAATCCACAATTAATCCCAGTGAGGACGTTGTTCTGTGCTCACTAAAACACAGCATCTACACATTACTAATGAAATTGCATGACGGAAGGCTTTCATAACATTTGATATTCATTATATCTAAAAACAGATGAGACACATGTGTGCAGTCACGTATGCCAGGAACGCTACCTTTGCCAGGTCAGAACTACCTACGGAATGTGGCGTGGACAAGTGTTTGAAATCACGACTGATTCGTGCCTGCAACAGCCCGCCACAGTCATAACATTTGATATTCATTATATCTAAAAACAGATGAGACACATGAGTGCAGTCACGTATGCCAAGAACGCTACCTTTGCCAGGTCAGAACTACCTATGAATGTGGCGTGGACAAGTGTTTGAAATCACGACTGATTCGTGCCTGCAACAGCCCGCCACAGTCATAACATTTGATATTCATTATATCTAAAAACAGATGAGACACATGAGTGCAGTCACGTATGCCAAGAACGCTACCTTTGCCAGGACAGAACTACCTACGAACATGGCGTGGGCAAGTATTTGAAATCACGACTGATTCGTTCTTGGAACAGCCCGCCACGGCCATAAAAACAACAAAGGCACGAGACGTAGTCAGAACTTGTTTGGACATGTTTTTGATGATGAGAATAAAAACGCCAGACAACAAAGCTTAAGCAATCTAATCAAGGTTACAAGACTGAAACGAGTAATCAAGTTTATTGGCTTCGTTTGAACTACGTCCTGGCCGTTCGACTGATCAGGTGAGCGAAAATGAACTGCACGAAATCTAATTCAACTTGTTGAATAATAAAATAATGGCGGCGCTATTGTGCTGGTGTTCTATTGTGCCGAACAGAATCATGGGAATTAATGAAAAGGATTGTGGATTTTCTCGATTAAAAATTGAATTGAAAAGCAAGATCTTTGTTTGGGCTTTCAAAACCAAATTCGAAGCTCGATTAAATTTTGCTCTTTCTTTGCTCTTTATTTGCCAAAACATGTCATTCCATCTAAACATAAGAAATTAGTGCCAAAAATAACAAAAAATAACAAATAAACAAAAAATAATAATAGCCAAAAGTCAATTTTACATAATTAAGAGTTCTACACTGTACTGTCGTATTAATTAATACCTAGCTGTTATTTTAAACTAAATTTAAGTTTTTTAAAGTAATTAGAGGATATACATACGTTATTAGCCCCAAATCATGAGCAATTGTAAACAGATAACGACAATATCTTATTAACTTATCATGACACGTCTTCACTTCACTGTAGGCCTCTGACCCAGATCAAATTGATCACGTGATTAGGCCAAAAAGCACCACAAGGTGGCCAAAGTTAACAACAAACGCCTATGCAAGATTTCCAGTACACGTTTAGTTGAGCAAAGATGTAGTTTACAGAAAAAGGTTTGGTGTATGCAGGTCATGACAGGCACGCGATTTTAGTTGTTAGTTTCTGCTCGATGTTGGATTAAAATATGACGCAAGTTAAATTAAATTTAAATGAAAAAAGTGGGGAAAGAGTGAGATGAGTTAAAATAAGTTAAAGTGAATTGAACTGAACCATTACAAATTTTCAATTCGATTCAGTTTTATATTTTATATTAAACTTAACATATTTCATGTGTTTTCAATTCATTTCTGTTCTGCTTTCTGTTCCGTTCACTTCTGTTCAACTTCAGTGAATCGAAATAAACTGCATTGAACTAAGCTAAGATAGACCGAGTTGAATTAAATAACATTGAATTAAGTTGAAGTGAATTCAATGGGAATCAATTTAATCGAAATCAGTTTGAGAGAAAAACAAAGTTTAATAAAGTAATAACATAATGAATCATGTTGCATGGAAAGTTTGTCAATGCAACCTCAGTTACTGTCATTCAACGCTTATCACGTGATTCGCTAAAACATCTGTGACGTAATACCAGCAGCGACCTATCGACATGCACTATTTAGAGACAATTTTAAATGTGCCTATTACAGGAAACGAAAACACTTTTCATAAAAAAAAGCTAAAAAACCGTCTTAAAATTTTATACACTTAGATCCTGTCTTATTGCGCACAGAGTTTGCATTAACAGTAACGCTGTATAAAACTTTAAAACTTAAACTCTCGTGATGACCGATATAGTCGTTTGAAACGTGCTTTTAAGATGCTCAACTCTCTTGCTAGCAACGCATTCCAAAAATTCCATTCATTCTTAACAGCTTAAACGCACGACAACTGAATGCTTTAAAGCACAAGAAAACCTTCCAGTTACATTAAGCTTAAAAAATTCGTCTTCTAATTTTATACCACTTGCGTACTGCTTCTCTGCATACAGGGCTTGCGTCGGCAGTAATGCTGTATAAAACATGTAAATTTAAACCCCGCGATGGCCGCCAGACGCAGCCATTTTGATGATAAGTCATTTGACACAAGTTTAGATGACATTGAGTAAAGTTTGAAAAAATAATCAGAGCATTCGTAGAACACTTTTCACTAACTAAGCAAAAGTATCGTATTACTTTATATTGTCAGTAAGATCAGTTGTGTCTTGTTCTGTGAGCCAGTGACGTTGTTCAGTCACACTACGAACTTTTTAAATTATTAAGAATTTTTTTTCTGATTTGCTTAAAAAGCACGTAAGCATAATACAAAGTGACTTAACTTTGTATGGAAGGTTTTTTGGGACATACATCAATTTTAATTTTCAATTTTAATTTATTTGAATTAACATAAACTACAGTTTTACGACAAATTTAGCAGATGATCGTACTTAAAATAGATATTACCGATAATGTGTACATTTTTCAATTTATTAACGTAAACAACAATGACGGTTTATGAGAAAAATTTTGTAAATATTTTGAAACTTATGGTTAGTACATTAGTAAAAAAATGGAGAAATTATTGT
>JAQGDQ010000892.1:0-2500 GCA_030141605.1 Tubiluchus corallicola | reverse complement strand
GGTTTCTGTTTAGTTGCTGGTTCTTGCTGGTTTCTGCTTAGTTGCTGGTTCTTACTGGTTTCTGTTTAGTTGCTGGTTCTTGCTGGTTTCTGTTTAGTTGCTGGTTCTTGCTTGTTTCTGTTTAGTTGCTGGTTCTTGCTGGTTTCTGCTTAGTTGCTGGTTCTTGCTGGTTTCTGTTTAGTTGCTGGTTCTTGCCGGTTCCTGTTTAGTTGCTGGTTCTTGCTGGTTTCTGCTTAGTTGCTGGTTCTTGCTGGTTTCTGTTTAGTTGCTGGTTCTTGCTGGTTTCTGTTTAGTTGCTGGTTCTTGCTGGTTTCTGTTTAGTTGCTGGTTTCTGTTTAGTTGCTGGTTCTTGCTGGTTTCTGTTTAGTTGCTGGTTTCTGTTTAGTTGCTGGTTCTTGCTGGTTTCTGTTTAGTTGCTGGTTCTTGCTGGTTTCTGTTTAGTTGCTGGTTCTTGCTGGTTTCTGTTTAGTTGCTGGCTCTTGCTGGTTTCTGTTTAGTTGCTGGTTTCTGTTTAGTTGCTGGTTCTTGCTGGTTTCTGTTTAGTTTCTGGTTCTTGCTGGTTCCTGTTTAGTCGTTGATTCTTGCTGGTTTCTGTTTAGATGAAGATAAAGATGCTGTTAATGTTTTTGGCATTTTACAAGCCAATATCGTTGACATCTACTGCAACATATAAAACACGTTGAATAAAGGCGCAGGATAGAAAGAGTAGGGTATTCTATATCCGGTGTTGTAGTTTGCAGACTCGTATATTTGTGTGCATGGATCCAGCGCTCATTACAGGGCCCGTTCATGTGTACGTGATTACAGGTGTGGCGTATTCGATGATTACAGGTGTGGTGTAATGGAAACCTGCTAATGAGGGACTCAAGGTTAATCATTATGTCACTGGATGCTAGAGGTAAAGCTTCTTGTAAAAATGGAGGCACAGAAATATGGATCAGTGCCAAAAATAAGCTTCTTAAAGGAATACAGGATGATTTTTCATACACTACCCCATTTTCATGTCCAATAAAAAGTATACATTTTAACACAATTAATACTGCAAAAGCGTTTCTGATAATTAAATAATAGATTAAAATCTTAATTAACAGCGGGCGAGCCCAACTATTGATGACATCACAAACTAACATAATTTTCAACAGCAAAAATATTCCATGAGCGTGTTGCACGTGTTTGCGAAAGAGAAAATTGAAGTACAGTGCTACTGTAAGATATTCATTGTGTTGTACTAAAACTAGGCAACTTTTAAGGTAAAAATCAAATTTCAAATTTATCGCGGTGCTCACGCATGAGCTGTCGAACGTGTGTAGTTCGTCACAATCTAACAAAACAAAACTAAAAAGTATAGCACCTGTTTTCTGCGCAGTGCGTTTGTGCGTTTTTTGTGCAAATGCAGGCGCTAGTGCCCGTCTAACTAGCAAACGGCGACATGTATGTAACAGCGAAGAACTAGTGGCGCGAACGTGAAATTGTGTTTGTGTGATAATAATTCTTTCACGTAAGGCTTTCTATAAAAAATAGCATGTTTTCTTACAATATTTTAAAGAGTAAATTGTTTTGACCTGCAGTTTAAGATTGGGTCTGATTTTGATTTAAAGTTTCTTATATGCGCTGAACCAGAAATGTTTATGTTACATTTACAGTCAGACACGTGAATAGCTGGCATGACAGTATGGTATGAGAAACCAGTCAGAGGCAGCTTTCCTGTCAGCCTCTCAACCATTGACTGGCCACATTTGGTTATACCATGACCACACACCACATGTGATGTGTTTGTGATTTATGATTCAACGCTATTCTGAATTCGACTGCAAGCTTATTATGGTCGCCATATTACTTTTCAATTTGAACATTAAACAATAGCCACATTTTTGTTCATTTACTGCTGCTACTTCCGCTGCAGTTGCTTTTACTGTTGTTACTGTTGCTGCTGTTGCTGGCGCCACCGTAGCTTCACCATAAGAAGTATAAAAAGCAGAAACAACAATCTTTATTAGTATAGCAAGAAACAATATTGTATCTATTATATTTGTGTTGTACATAATTGATACAATAGTTATTACTCTATTTCAAAATACAGTTTTTACAGGTTGGCAACAGCTGATGGTAGTGCTTTCAAACTAATTAAATTCATTCGAAACGAATAAAATATTCATTATACACTGCAATATTTCATTCAACTTCCAGATGGCGACCAAAATACCTAATTTACTGCCTTAATTTAATTAATTAATATTTATTAATAATTAACTGCTGTTGTTTGTTATATATCACTGACAGTCAGTTTCTTATTTGATCTTGTACTAAAATGAGGTAAACAATAGAGAAAATCAAATCTCTTTTGCAGTGTAAAAGCTTTGTACCTAGTAAAAAGGAAAAATATCAGGGTCATATTTTATCAGAAGACAATAGAGATGATTTTGATATATTACGACGATGTTCAATTTACTATGGCAGAGCAAATAAATTACTTATGAAATTTACTCACTGTTCAGTTAAC
>JAQGDQ010000496.1:0-164117 GCA_030141605.1 Tubiluchus corallicola | reverse complement strand
GAGAGAGAGAGAGAGAGAGAGAGAGAGAGAGGGGGGAGAGGGAGAGAGGGAGAGAGAGAGAGAGAGAGAGAGAGAGAGAGAGAGAGAGAGAGAGAGAGAGAGAGAGAGAGAGAGAGAGAGAGAGAGAGAGAGAGAGAGGAATTTACATACTCTTTCACAACTGGCGGAAGGTCAACAATTAAATCTCCGCAATAAATCCACTTCTCCCAAAGAACCTCTTTATTATCGGAACAGTAATATCTGCAAATAAACTACAAATGCGTATATACGTATTTATGCGCCATGTAGAAGTCGTATCTTTCGTAGTCTTCCAGGCACAAAAGACGACAAAACGGTTCTTAGCCAAGGGATATCGTCATGCTTAAGTAATTTTATTCGAACATTGCATTTATGTAATCTATACCTGTAATGTAATGTTACCTGCAGACCTACAACAAATGCGAAAACAATAAGAACCAACATGCTTACAAGTCCATAATATTAGTAATAGTGTCCAACTTAAACTGAATTCTGAGCTGCATTAGACGGCACTAGCAAAAACCTGAAAGTTATTAACTTTACAGAAGCTTTCAAAAGACTCATTTTTCATAGTCAGAAGCACCGAAGATACTCTATCATTGTACCTGAGACAGTCCAATTCTGTAGCGTGACGTTCTCTTTCTATTACCAACCCAACCGAGTCTGCTGGTCTCTGAGGAGAATGTGGTATGCAAGCAGGCAATAAGAATATCTAAAGTGATTTAAAAGACACACAATACTAGATGATGTGATCAACTGGTTGGCTGACTGTTTTTTTATTAGCAGTGTTTTAACTTTATTTATGATTCTTTAACATATGTTACATGTTTATAACTCTTTCAAAAGGAATATTTTATCAATGCACGGAGCCTGTTATCGGACAGAAAAACATTGTGAAAGGTTGCGAAATATTTGCACACACGTATACCACTGTTCAATAACAAGAAAGCCTTTTGTTTGGGATACTGAAAATCATGTTGTAACAAGCTGATTATTATTTATCTATTATTTTTGGCATAATGACTATCTTGAAGAAATATATAAACTATTAGCTGGTCCTGCCCTGCTGGCTGCTGTCATCTGCTGGCTACTGTTACAAGCTTATGATGGAGCTACAGCTTGGTGATCGTTGAAGCATGGACTAATATGTGTAGTCTTTGAGCACTAATTCATGTTAAGCCTTCGGGAGTTTAACTTACGAACTAATGGTGGTAATGGCTAAACTAATTAGTCTTCATAAATACGCTGCTCATGTCATGTGCTGCTGAATGCTGAATTCACACTGGACTGTGTTCTGCATGACAACTTTTATCTCCGACAACTGGAAATGACTCTTTAATGTTATGTTCTAGTGCAGAAGTTTACTCATCTGAAAACTGTGTGTGGGACCGATATGCCAAGCAGTAGCCAGCTCCCCTTTGTTTTAGGCTAATCTGATTGTATTTTTGATATTTGCCGATTGGTAAATTGTTTAAATAAGTATGCAAACTTTATTTCAACGTTTTTGTTTTCTCATTTACATTACTGTCACTGAAAGGGTTGATAACATAAAGAAAAACTGAAGTGTGTTTCAAAGTCAAAATCACACTGGTGAGTTCCCACTATTCTGAATTATTTATTAATGCTAAAATCCCATGGTTGATCCCTGGTCTATATGTTCTGACCCCCGTAGTACCACCAGCCTTAACGCTCCCGGCATGAAGATTTGGGATTAACCAAACCTAAAGTCACTTTGAAGATTTTGTCCATGTATTATTTACGTATATCAAGTAAAGTTTTTGCCCAAGACCAGAGCTATCTTGTTACACATGTGAAAAACATCAGTAGGCCTACTTTGCACTTTTGAGGGCTTACAAAAAATACTGCACAATTATCTCTTTTAATTTTAGCATTTTTTGAACCTGTTAAAAATTTTGCACCTTATAACTTAACAACATTAAAGCTACAAACTGTTAGTGGAGTCATCACGAGGTATACAACGTGACAGTGACGATGCACGTCATGTGCACAATAATTTTATTAAGTTAGCAAAAACTTAAAAAGGAATAACAAAAACAGAGATTTATGAAGCAATATCCAGTTTCAAGTACGCTTTAGCGGTGAATATAATATTATAAACATGAATGCTATTATAAATGTAAATACATGTTATAATAAATGCTGTAAATATAATGAGAACTAAACTTGGTGCTTTTCTATTAAAATTTTATAATATTATTATTATTATTATTATTATTATTATTATTATTATTATTATTATTATTATTATTATTATTATTATTATTATTATTATTATTATTATTATTATTATTATTATTATTATTATTATTATTATTATATTTTTATTATAATCTACAATCCACTTACGTCTCCTTCTCTTATGTGAACATCTTTTGGAAGACCTTTCTCCATGACCTTCAAACACATGTCTCCTTTAATTTGAATAAACAACTAAAAGGAAAAAAAAACAATAATTTTCACAAAATAATTTAAACGATAACAGTGTATCTTGAAAACACTGCCTAAGAATGACTTTGCGCACCATAATGTTTTATACAATGTGAGACGAAACAATAAAACGTACTTCTCCTTTTTCTATGTGATACGTCCTTGTGGCAGATGCTGATGATAAATTTGGGTGGTAAGAGCTGGTGTTGGGGCCACCCACAAACAGTAGTTTCAACTGTTGCTTATGCCTGATGAATCAAGAAGACATACTTAAATTTCACTGATGAAACACAAATTAAATTCTCTTTATAAATAAACTGTGCAGAAAAGTCAAGCACTCCTGATTAATTTCTGCCTTGAAAAATAATAATCATTAAAATTAACAGATTAAATTTGAAGTTTCGACCAGGCAGCACTAATGACGCAAATCTATTAACTAACGTATTATCTTAACAGCAACTGATTAATATTTAATAATTGTGAGAATGTTCACTTACATCAATCGATTGCGATTAAGAGGAGGATGAAAATATTCGTCATTTTTCTTTATCCACTCGGTTACATTGTAGAGGAGGTTGTTGGACATCTTGCTATTGTGAAACGAGTATTGTTTGAATTTGGATAAACTAAAATCTGGTTGACAGTCTGCGGTCTAGTGCTACGCACACAAAACGACAATACTAAATAGTTGCAAACAACATTAGCATACCTAAAGTTGAAAGGCGTGGCTTTTATAAGTCCAGTACAAACCGGTCGCGTGACAAGACAGTGGTTCAAAAACTGACACCGTCAACAGACGCAAAATTTATCCTAGAATATTCTTTCTTAGTTTCACGACGATTTGTTTCGAAATTATAATTTATGATGGCGTCATCGCAGCCATCTTGAATTCAAGATGACGATCAAATGTCCGACTCATTCAGTCGATGCTCAATTCATTCTAGTGTACCATTATTAGTCTCATGACGATCAGCAGGAGCAGCAGCAGTAGTATTATTGTTTTCAACAATAGCTTCAGCAGCGCTTAAAGATAGCTAGAATTTTCTGGGAGGTACGAATATAAACTCCCAGGAAAAATGAGCCAGCGACATTTTACCATTTGCCACGAACATTTTAAATTATTATTTCCTGTTACATAAGTCTTTCCAGGAGGCAAGTGAAATGCTAAGTAATATAGATTTGCATGGAATATTTTTGGGACACAATTTAACATTGCCTTGTCTTGACCTGATTTACGTTTGCGTAGGTGACATCATGTACTGGCGACTTCGGAACAGTATTGCCGGAAATTTAAAATGAAAACAAACAAAAATTCCTTTTAACACGAGTACGATATATGCATAAAAATGCTGTAAAGTAATATAATTTTTTGGCGATTTTCTGAAACCTACATCAGGTACCTCTTTTCTTATCCTTTAATGGCTTTTTCTTTGTTGTCAGAAAATGGAAAACAATGACGTTGAAAAATTCGCAGTAATATCTTGTGCAAATAACTTCACGCTGCTTTTAGGTGGCGCTAAACTAATATTGTACATTAAGAGCCAAAGATCGTAAGTAGCAAATGTAATTTCTTTCATCATTATAAAGTTTCATAATGTGGGTACTTTTTGCCATCAAAATACAACTGCCTGCCATACGTTCGTGTGTTTCACGTCTTTCCATGTTGTTATTTTGTCCATTGTTTGGCCTTTCTTGGCCTGTTTGAGTTTTAGCTGGGAGAAGTATATTGCAATACCGGTTATTGCATTAGCGGTTAAGGATATATTGCATATATCCCAGACGCTAATTTTATCTTCACAAATCGACAATCTGACATTGCACGAGTACTCCAGCCAAACATGGACTGCTTACCCAACTTGTTTCTTAACTCTGTTGCGAAATCACAATGTCGATCTAGTTCTTCTGAACTTAACGGTCCTGCGGTCTTTTTATCCCTCTTTTATGAATGATGCTCGCAGGATTTTCCTTCTTTAATTCCTAGCTTCTGACAACTTGCTTGCAGCACTTGCTTACAATCTTAAAAATCTCACAATTTTAGCTCGACGGCAGGCAGCAAATCCAATTTTCACTCATACCTCATATCTATGCAATTTACAAAAAGAGGTATCCTACGAGCAGCAACCCCACCTGCTACAAGAAAAAATCAACAGCGTTATCCGTAAAAAGATTTTCAGTGATTGTGCCTGTATTCATATTCAATTAGCTTCCGACTGCAGCCTGACTCCTACACAATGGACATTGGTCTTCTTCTGCGAAGACAGTTTTTACTTTTTCAATCATTTTAAGTGATTATGCGTTGCATTTCTGTTGCTGCTGTTATTGTCGCCGTCACTGTAGTTGTAGTGTTTGTAGCTTAAATAGTTTTTGCACTCGGAAATAAAGGTAAGCTGCAGCTTCAAGTAAGCTGTGGCTTCTGTTCGTGTTGTACCATTGTGGTTACAGAAAAATACCTTAGTTATACGAATTATGTATTTTGCTTATTTACCACGCAAAGTAAAGCAAAATTTATTTAACTATAATTGCAAAACATTGGAGGAAATGATGGAAGCCCACCATTTTTAAGCTCTTCTTAGGAAAAGCTTTGGTAGTTTAATGTTATCTAATATTATTACGTTTTATGACACATGATGTATTTGGCGCATCTGCAGTGTATGGTATTACAGTCACTCTATGGATATATATATAAGTATAATACAAATCCATGATACTTAATGTTTGTAATGTGTTTTTAATTTATGATTAAATTGTTTTCTTTTTACTTTTATTCCATTTAGCACATATTTTACTCCTATTGTTTTTGTGTTCATTCTTGGCAACTTCATGATTTTCATTATTCTTGTGGCATCTGCGTACATAATGAAATAAAAAGGTCTACTGCGTTTTTAAAAGGAAGTTGAGCCAAAAAGGGAAAACGTATAATCAAATCGGGGCTGAGCCTGGATTTAAATAAGTGATCTTTCAATCGCAAGTGATCCAGTGTCATGACAACTAGACTACACACTGCCATGTGATCGAAGATGGTTTCAAGTTCATATTGTTTCTAGTTTGGTTAAAAAAATTGTTACCACCAAAGCTGAATCTATTTACAATTATAAAAAACGGTAAAATAACCTTTCCATCACGTGCTGGTTTATTATCAACAAAACTACAAAATTTATTACCAATTTAAAATCAGAACTGAAAAAGATAAAGATAATTCAGAATGAGGCCATTAAGAGGCTATTATGATACGTTCGTAACACTTGTTTAAGTACCAACTTACTGAACTATTGAACAATGTTCAAGTGAAAATCATATTTTAACAATAAGTTACAAACACTTTTCAATAATTAACTATTGAGCCTGACAATAAAAACTATTGATGAAATTCTTCTGCGTGAATAAATGCGTTATATCCCTGATCACATACTTTTATACTGTGTTCAACTCTACATTGTACACGTTGTGCAATACGTGAAAGACTTAGCATCGTAACGTTTACAGATCAAAATTGCGCCCATTGCTAAAAACTCACCAACAAAAATTTTCTCAGCCGAATTGAAAAAACATTTTCCTTTCATCAGCAACTTACAACTGTTACACATATTACTAGGCATTTCTTAGACATTTCAAAAGTTCAACTGTCATTCTTTACACATTACCATCAGTTGTCTTCATCTGGTGAGCCTAGAGTGAAGAAAAACCAGACTTAAAAAACCTATGGCTGCGTGCGTTAAAAACTGATAGTGACATTATGATTAATCGGCCCGACAGTGAGGTGATGGTGGGTCACATATAACTATGTATACTGCTTCTGAACACAGAAGGTGTTCTTTGGGAGGTGGTTTGTAATTTTGTCCGCAACTTTGTAACACAGAAACAACTTTGTCCACAACTGTTCCTGATTAATAGGAAGCCAGGAGATTACAACATTTGCCAGTAGATGTCTCTATTGTAAGAGCGGATTCAAACGTAACTTACTACCTATGATGACAAATATTAGAAACGAAATATCAACAATAAGGAACGTAGCAAAACCGGATAAGATGTGAAATGTTAGCCATTTTGATTTTGTATCCAATATATTATAAAGCAATTAATGTTTTTTAATAATAAGTATTAACTATTTATCACTATCATTTGTTTTTCGACAGTCTTTTTAAGCGTTTTTTAAGATCTACAAAAACGTCCTACTAAGGCCATCTATTAGACATTTTGTGCATATTTAGGAATCCATTGGGTTTTGTTGAAACAACTGTAACAGAGATAATCTTTTTCAGCAGAAATAAAAATACAAAAACACATTTTATCTTCAGCTACTGACAACACCACAGCTTGATGCCGCCGGTGCCATGCTCCCTATCATCATTTTGCTCACAATCTGAAATGTTAGCATTTTGTACTCACAAAAAGTATTAATTTTCGTTGTCGCTAACACAGCATGGAGCTATTTTCATCGTCAGTTATTACTGCCACGTCTATGGTCAGCTATGGTCACTATAAATTTCTCAGTGACCTATTACAGACAGCCATTTTCTGCTTACATAATAAGCTTAAAAATTCTTTACGTTCCTATATGAAAATGTAATTTTAATTCTATATAAATCATAATACGAAAATTGATACTAAACAAGTGAAACGGTGATGCAGGACTTGTAATATTGCACCATAAGTATATATTGCACCTGTAGTGTCATGTTAACACTAGCACCAAATACATTAAAATATTCGTGCTGCAACACATATTCGCCATGGATAAACATTAATCAGAGAAGTTAAGCTAACTCTCAACTCTCCATAGTGTCAACCGTGTTTCTAGTAGGCATTTGTATATTTTAGCTGTGGCCTAGCCTATTATATATGTAATTTAAACGTGAGTAGCTATCATAGCCCAATGTCACCTTGCATTGATCTCCTTAGCTTATGCAGACGAGAACTAACGGCCAATAAACGTGGGCGCTCACCTATTGAATGTCTTCTACTAGGCAGGGGATGGAATTGTCTACCTGAACTACCTTCTGATGACAATGCGATAATGCTCTCTTCATCTGTCTCTTGATAGCATATCTTATAGTTGTTGCCATCATTGTTATCCCAAAATGCTTGTCCCTGAACAAAGTACCACACGCAAAATTCAATTTCCTTTTTTGTGCCTAAAAGCGGGGGCAAGTACACGGTGAACGTGAATGAATCGTAATTGCTGCCATCATAAGTGATGTCATCTACGTATGTAGCTGATACGTCACCACAGGACCGCCATTCGTTATAAGTTATTCTTATCCCAACCGCTTTTTGATATGCTATATTTTTCACTTTAATTAGACCAGTTAGTGCGTTTTCTTTGGTTATTATAACCGTTTCTAACATCACATTGTTTTGAGCTAGCTTCTGTCTGAACTGAAAATAGTCCGCTGTTGACGGTTGCGGAAACTGCAAACGCCAAGGACTAGATTCAGAGGCAAAACATGAGAAAGAACTTGGTATAATGTCCAGAGGTTTGTTGTTGATAGCAGTTACCTGAGGTGCTTCGTGCGCAAATGTTCTGTTGGTGAATTCTAATTCTCCAAATAAATCAGACGGGTTAAACCTTAAGTGGCTTCCAGAAGCAGCGGTCACAAAATCGTCAGCGAAACTTGGCTCATCTGGTACTCGCCTAATGGTAAGCAGACGCTCTCCTTGAGCGTCGGCAAAGCTGACTCTCTTTCCCTTTCGCTTCTTGCCTTCAGCACCACTTAGCGATTCTTCGGAATCATCTGCTTGTCTGTTTATTAAAATGGACTTTCTGCGTCGTGTAGAATTACTCACTTTTTCACAACCATCGTTACAGACGTCAGTGGTTTTCCCCTCAGACCTACAGCGCATTATTTATCTGAAAATCCACCCAGCAGAACATGTATATCATAATCTTTCTGAAAAAGAGAAATTAAGAATTTATTCATGCAGACCAACAACAAACAATAGTTTAATAAAAATATTAAATATTTTCGGATATTTTGTCAAGAAGTATTGCCAGCCACTTATTTGAAGAATTCTTGTGGCAAGTTCAAAACCAGCTACGTCCGATACTCCCTTAGTAAGCCGTTACCTTACAAACAAGGACCTTAAACTGCACAATGCTGATGAAAAATTTTCTGCTTTAAAATCGTCTTTATCGAACGAGTGGAATGCCACATAGAAGAATTTCCCGTTAATGTACTAGTACGACGACCAAGAAGTTTTGACAACATGAACGAGAAGTTCTGGTAATCGATAATAAAATCACAGGAAAAAATCACGGAAAAAAGTCACAGTTTTGGCTAGGATAAATGTCACCGGGAAAAAAAATCACAATTAGGATTGGGGATAGAGTTACAGTTAATTCTTTTTTCCTGTGCCTTTTCCTGACTTTTCTCAGTGACTTTTCTGTGCCTTTTTACCTGCGACTGACTTTTTTCCTGTGACTTTTTACCTGTGACTTTTTTCCTGTGACATTTCTCCAGTGACCTTTTTGTGTGACTCTTTCTGCAAATTTTTTTATCTGGATTCGAAGTTCTCACACTGATCTAATGAAGATTACCCAGTTAAGAACATAAACTTTTGCCCTCGCACATTATTCTAGTAAAATAACTTACGCATTCATACCACTCGGTTATCTGAAGCCGGTAAGCATTTGCATGTGCAATAATAGTTATTCACGGGATTGAAACTAGAAAGATACATGCTGTATAATCATTGATCACCCCTATGCAGCTAATAGGATAAACTATATTTAATTACCCAAATTGACGTCAGTAGAAGACATAGTGAAATCGTGTTTTATTATTATTTACCCTTGATGCCAAATAAAGAAATATAATTAATATATTTCAAGAGTAATTATCGTGTCAATGAAGAAACCATGTGGTTGAACAATTCACTAGTCAACTTAGGCCTATACATATTTAACTATATTACGTTTTTTAAAGAAACTTTAGAAATAAAACCTGGAAGCGGGTGCGACGAGGTGGTAGATTTTGTACTGCGCAAATTGATTTAGAACTGCGCAGAGGGATACATATGGAACAGTCACGACAGACAGGTCTCTTTTTAATCGAAAGAGGCAACTGGTTCACAATTACACTCCCAAAAGGCCCAACAGAGGACAAACTGAGAAATTACCAATTACATGTATTATATTCAAGGCAGTAAAGATACTAAATTCACTCAAATATCAAGCAATTCCTTTAAGATGAAAAACGTTGACGAAGGCATATGCAACTTACGTCTTCCGAAATTTGCTATTTAAGCCTACATGTATGTGTAAAAGGAAATCGTAGGTTGCATTATTCCAGCTGGCTGTTTCAAATGCAGCTTCAGTCACGATTCTTCTGTGCTTGCTCAGAATTTTAAGGCTGTAGGTTGTCTGAGCTGTTGATCAATGAACAAAATTTTTCCAAGCCAAAAAGCTTTCAAATGTATATACCTGCACATCTAGGCCTGCATAACCTTCTTTCACATCATTGTTTAACGACTTAGTAAATCTGACTATTATTTAAGAATTCTAGAACAATGGCAGCTAAATGAAAAGAGAAGGACTGCCTGGTAAATACTATCGTTCCAATTATGCAACAAAATACTGAACAGGCGAGTTCAAAGGATTATTCTTTACAAGTAATTGTTAAAGTGGGCAATGAAAAACTTTTTAGTACGCACAGGTTGTGTCATTTGATGAGTATTGTGCCTGATTAGCCGTAGTCGCCACAAGTATGAATAAATTTCTGCGCATGCTGACATATCTGCAAGCATAGCTTCCCTGAAAACAACGTGCATGGCTGCTCTTTTGAGAACTGATCACTCCGCGATCTTTAATCGATCGTAATACAATAAAGCGTTCATTTCGATAACTCTGTAATGAATGCCCCCCCCCCCCCATACTAGTGCGTGTGTGAAAGGATTAAAGTCGCGCAGCACCTATCGTAAACCTTGTACTCTTTTATAGGTTTTATTTTTTTGAATTTCTTATAGAGTAAATAGCTTCAGTGCTTTGTCTCTTTTTTTGTTCAAATAATTTAACATAGTCAGCCATGTTAGCAAACTTTCTTTCTGTCGTGAAACGTATGCAGCAGAAATGCGAATTTGGCACAAAACTGTATTGAGTTAAATAAGCATTTAGCATAAAAATAAAATGTCATTGATCCTACCTCTAATAAGAATTCGCAAATGTTGAACAGCGAAAAATAAGCTACGCATGCGTAAATGCCTACTCTTCGAAGTGTCCAATTCTGTTCAAAATGACGCATGTAACTTAAATATGTGTCAGAACTATCTAAGTGTCCAAATCACTTGCGTCCAAATTACCTATGTCCAAATGACAGGCCTATAGGCATCCCACTCCTAAATAAGACATTTCATTCATCTAAGATGAGAACGCCAGTCAAGGCCAAGAAATAGAACTGATTGGAAAAAGAGGAAACACCCAAATTTACAGTAGATGGCTACGATTGCGAGAAAATGATACAAGCTTTAAGTGGATATTAGTTGGGTCGAACCCCCGGGCCAGTAAAAAAAAAACACAGGAAAACATTTAGGTAACACACATGCCGCCATCTGTACGTCTACAGTTAAATGTTGATTTGTGTCATGGTATTTGCTTTGTTCACAAACTTGGTTCTGTTAATGTTATTATTCAAAGCTTCAAATATTTTTAACCGGTAGCACGTAAGTAATGATACTTTTTTGTCATGTAAGCGTCATCGTCATTATAGTCATCATTGTAATTAGTTTCGAGAACTGGCTGGTTTGGTGAATTCGTTGTCTCGTGGCTTTAGAGTTACCAGACTGAAAAAGATTTTTATTTATTTATTGTTCACGTTATCTAAAGGCTAAGTCACGCAGTTCGGCTAGTGAAGCTAGAAAAAAGCGATTTCCGTTTATTTTAATGTAGTAGCATCCACATTTCCTTCGTAGCTGTAAAAATAAAACGATGGACACAAAGACTAAAACATTAAAACTATAATTATTGCACTTCATACATGATGATAGCAAATTGGTTAAACCTGACATTAGGAGTTTAGCAGTATACAATATCTGTGTTCTAACTGTAAATAAACAACATTTTAGTTCATCTAGTCTAGCAATTTAGTTATTATATTTTACATAACTAACTACTGTGCACAGGCAATACGCAGGTATGTCCTGGATCGCATGATAACTGTTCTCCAGGGAGAAACTCCCTGAGCAAGCTAATATAGAGATATCCTGGAAAAAAGCAATTTATCAAGGATTGAAGAATCACATCATGACCAATTATGAAGCTAATGGATTGTATTGTTCAGTCTAACTATGCAAACCTGTTATTTTACATGGATTTAAAGCACTCTGATTATTGATTGATATAGCCTCTCACGTTTATAATACACTTTAACATATAGTAACGGTTAAATAATTAATTGCATTCGGAATGCTAGTTTCGACAGTTAGGATCAATAATATTTGGCAATTTGCTTGGCAATTTGAGCAACCTCATCCCCACCACAATCAACATCATGTTTGTCAGTACGATCGTCTTCAGTTTTATGAAAATAGCATTATTTGTTGGACAATAGACATTCTGGTCTCTGTCCAAATTTTTGTTTCTCATTTGAAAACAGTAAACGGATTTTGTCTAACTATGGTTGGCAACACTAAACTGAATAATCCTTCTCAAGCTAGAGAAACCTGGGCAAGTTCGAGCAGATTTGAATAATCTGGTTCGCTTTTACATAATTTTGCTGCATCTCTTTTGTGAATTCAGTCACGATGAAATGAAGCAGGTGTTAAGTGCTTCATTTCGTCATACTTCAAGAAATAAAACATGTGTTTATACAGATCTATAAGATTGCGTTACGCTGCTGTGTTATCTCTTATATTAATATTCTTGGTATATATATATATATATATATATATAAGATTCGAGGCTACAGCTTCGACGAGGGCACCGTTTGCGGCGATCTATATATCAAACGAAAGGTCTCGATCTAGTGTCGTGCCATTGATGGTTTATTTTTCGAATTTTTCGGAAGGAAGGGGGGGGCGAAAAACCTCCAAAATGGCCATTTTTCGGCCGTTTTTTGCAAAATTCATTATTAAACGCCAAGTACATTCATTGTTCAGTGTCAAAAAAATTTTTAAACAGCTTCTGTGCACACTGTACTGACTGTTAGGGGAACTTAGGACCTCACGTTGTTAGAAAAGAGTGCTGCTAGCTTGTATTTGTCAAGAGTGCTTTTCAAATTACCTCACAACTCAGAAATGAACCCGTAATTTGGGCTTTCACCCTCTCATTTTAGTACTCGTCATATACTTTTGATATTTGTGCATTTGGATGATTAGAAATTTAAATTCAATCTTACACTGTAATATAAACCGAATAATTTTACACGTTTTAGTTCACTAAATCAATAATTGATTAATTTCTCAACTTCTGTAACTATTAGGGCAAAATACATGCTTCAAGCTGAGGAAATTATTAATAAAATTCATGATTTTGTCACCAACTTTGTGTTATGTTAGGCCGCAGTGTCACTAACAAACACCGTGTGCAAATAGTTTCATGTTTGGGAAGCGTCAAAGTATCATCGCACTACTGTCATTCGATGGACTTTAAAATTTGATGGACTAGTTCAAACTTCTGTCTAAACTTGACCCAAATAATAACAAGGCTTATACTAACCAAGTCACCAATTCTCATTTTGGAGAAAATATGATATCATATCCGGTTTCCATGAACAATATTAAAATAGGACGCAATTTGCACTTCCTTAGTTACAGAATGGAGGTGTAGGATGTCAATTTTGCGAAAGTTATTGCGCTACTGTCAATTTAGGCTCCTGAAAAACTGAAAAATCTCGGCAGAGTTCCATAAAAACACATGGCTGTTAGAGCGGTAAAGTGTAAAAAAACTTAGTATGATTGAACGAAAATGCTTTGCAGCACACTCTCTGGCATACACTTCTTGCAGGGAAACATCATAATAATAATAATAATAATAATAATAATAATAATAATAATAATAATAATAATAATAATAATAATAATAATAATAATAATAATAATAATAATAATAATGCTCGTTGGCGCACAAACACTTTACTGCGTTATACAGACATAGATTGAAATAATAAAAACTAAAAAGCTTCTAAGAATAAAAAGTTTCAATTTAGTTTAAAAACGGCAGTACTGCGGGAGTTTTTGATCTCATCCGAAAGCTCATTTCGTAAACGAAGGGCAGCACTGGAAAAAGATCTCTAGCTGAAAATTAGAACCATGTAGAAGGTGCCAAACTGCCCATGCGTTTATTAAATGTTAGAAATGCTGGGCTTTGCAAAAACGACAGTTGCAGAATGCGGGCATTAGGAAAACATATTCTGCTAAATTTCAAACACAGGGCGTACAGCTGTAGATGCTTTCAACAGACGTCGATTCTGGGGGATGTTCAATGAGTTTTCTGGGACGTACCTCTTGAACCATTCGCAGAATTTGTACGTGGTAGTAACTCATAATGAATCTGTAATTCTAATCCCTAACGGTCAGTACTATGATCTTTTGGGGGTCCCTAAGCTAATGAAATTATGGGGTCTTTCTCAGATGGAGCCACACCCTAACTCAACTATCATTTCGCTACATTTACATTTTGAAGTAAACTTATTGCAAATGCTTTAAATAACCTAGAATAGCTATTTTTGTTTGTTAATAAAATACTCTTTTAAGAAATACCACTACTTTACTATTTATTGCAGACCAAATTAGCACATATTTCAACACAACTGTAGTGAAAAAACAATTTTTTATTAGTTGTTGCCAAAGCTTAACGGCACCCCAAACGCAAGGGGCCCTATAGGATAATCCGGCCCTGCTAACGGCCTAACCTTGAGTACTTAAGGACTCATCAGTTAGTCTTAAAAGTCTCTATGAGTTACTACTGGAGGACTGGTCAACTGAGGTATCTTCAAGATATTACTCATTTTAAGTAGCTTAACTTTTCAAAAACCAATAGCTTATCTCATTATTTTTCTTATACGAAATAGCGAACAGCACTGCATCCATAATTGGTTTATTAGTGTCACTATCTACTAAATTCATTACTGAACTGTCAGAATCTAAAATAGCTTTAAAGACCAGCACGGTAGTTGGCAAACTGGTGCCGCCAATTTGTTACCTGTGTAAAAAACAGAAACTGCATCAGACGAATATGACGTTATGATGAAATTAAACAATGAACTACAGCCAATATGTGAATTGTTCACTGTGATGTTTAAGCTGGCTGATGAAAATTATGGAACCTCGATTGCTAGTAATCAAGCTTACTAGACTGTTTGTTACTAGGATTAAAAGCCTCATCAGGATTATTAAATTTTTTAGTAGAGTTGAAATCATCATCTGAGTTGTTTGATACTTTACTTTTAAGGGCTGAAAACGCCACTAAAGTTATTAAAACATTTTGTTAAAAAACATCATCAGGTTATTAGACTTTTTATTATTATGTTAAAAATATTATCGGTTATTAGATTTTTTGTTATCAGAGTTAAAATACATCAAATGGATTGTTAGAGCTTTTGTAATCAAGGTTAAAAACAGCATTTTCTTCATTACGTTTTTTGTTAGTTTAACTGCAATCTAACAATTTAATTGCATTTGATGAAACATTTGCAGGTACTGCGTCGATCTTTAAGTCATTTACAAGATATCAAAGCACATGTTAAAGACTATAATAATTGCCGCTTACGTAGGAAATGTGTATTATTATTGCATGTATTATACATAAAGGAAATATAGTAGTAAAATTTCTCCGTTGTGGATTTGTTACCAAAACTGAGTTACTAGTATCAGCTTACGTTGTGCATAGCTGTATAACGTCAGAACACGTTACTGGATATATACATGTACTATGAACCTAAGATCTTGGTTTAGTTATAGCACAAGGCTTGCATCATTTTTACTATGAGAATCTATGATTCTATTGCCAAATCCAGTTTAGTATAACTTACAGATATGAAAAGCAAAAGGTATCCTTTGTGGTTTATCCCGATGGTTAGTTCAGGTCAATTTTCACATTTTTAGGCTAGTATAGTGTTTTAGTATTGAACAATGTTATCAATCGGTTATGATGTGACTTATAATGACAGGGGTTCCAAGAAAGTACAATTATAATGATTGTATTGTTTGAACGCTTCAGCTGAAAATTAAATTGATGAAAAATTAAATTACAAGCATTGCATAACTACAAAAATTACAAAATGGTATACCTAATGGCTATCGCACTGGACGCATTATAGGCCTAATGTTTTTCGTCCAGTTCAAAATGTTAATTTTGACAAAGATACCCAAATAACCTTAACTAACCTTAACATATGCAGCTCGTTTGTATTGCAATTTAATGTGTCAGTGAAGGCTGTGCTGACGTCTTTACTGATGAGCTACCAGCTACCAGTTGTTGTACTGGGCCTTTGAACTCACCAAAAATATACCATTTGAACTGACTGTATGTCGAAGCATTCTCTTTAAGTTACTTGAAAGTCGAAGTTATTAAACATAAAACACGTCATTTCTTTATTATTTCTCACATCTTTACAAAAAACGAAAATCGTATTCTTACAAATGTGCACATACAGAAAAACGAAGTTATTTATAGTCTTTTCTGAACAGGCAAATAGCAGCGGCAGCTGTGGCCTGCGCTACAGCTCGAGGGTAGGTCAAAGATCCGGCACTTCCTATAGTCCGTTACTGAGTACATTGTATACGCGTTTGCGCCAAGGCGCCATCTCTGTGTAAACATCTATACTAATTGAGCGGAAACTTTCTAGACTGATTTTTTATTGACTCCGTGCAATGTTTCAAAGTCAAGAAGTGGAGAAAGTTGTGTTAAAAACCTGTCGGAAAATGTGTAGAGTGCGGTGGGTAGGTCTAAAATTTAGATCTGACCACGTTTAACATTGTTCGGAGGTTTTCTAATGTAAGCAGCATACATAAGGACTACGCCTATTCCTTCACTGGGATTGTTGCCTTTTGGGAATGGAAACTTTTTTTCTCGTTTTTAAGCAGTTCTCTTATTACCAAGGAAACATGATCCAATTTTAACTCCAGCTCAAAACAATCTACACAATATTTCAATATATAAAATATTGAAAGTGAATATACTACTTTTTCAGAAATGACTACCGGGTAAGAATTACTGTCACAGAATAGAATTATCGTTCTCGCGGTGCTAGTTATTCGCTGTTACATGCATTTTGTTCGTTAGTTAGATGAGCACAAGTGCCTGCATCTCGGAAACGGGATGCACAAAAAAACACGAGCTGTACTTCTCAGCCCAGAGGTGTTCAATTGAGACGTAGTGGACACGTCAAGAGCTAATACGCGGCACAGCGGTAAACTTGAAATTTGAATTTTGTTGAGTTTTCGTACGTCACACTGAACGTTGTACGGTAACACTGTACTTTATTTTTCGCTTTCACGAACATGTGCAACACGATCATGGAATGTTTGTGTTGTTGAAAATTATGTTCAGTTGTGATGTCATCATTAGTTGGGCTCGCCTGCATTTTAAGTTTTTAACCTATTATTCAATTACTACCACAGTTTTACATTATTGTAGGTCTTAAAATGCATACATTTATTATACTGCAAAATGTGGTAAGATATGAAAGATATTTTCTTTTAAGTTGAAATATTACTGAACTACTAAGCTTTGACATTTCACATAATTGTAATATGCAGACAGCAAGTAAACGAAATATCCTGTGTAAATTGTATCAGATAATGCAGGGAATGACTGCAGAACAGTTTACAAAAAATAAAAACAATAATGCAAAATGTTCAAATAAGTTGGTGAATTAATTCCAACAGACAATGAAAACACAAAAGCAAATACATTGTATAATAATTTGTTAGATTCCATTATAGAGCTGCCATTATTATTACTCTGTGCTTCTCGTATATCGTAATTCTGTTGTCAAAACAACACAAGGTATTCCACGAAATTACACAGCAAAGTTTACTTTATGAGTATTTACAGATACTTATTCGTAATAACGCCAAAAATAAATTCATTTTCCTTGCGTTTCAAAAATGCTAGTTCGAAAACATATGCAACTTTAGCATGATTACTATGATTAAATACAAATCAAGCGAAGACATGTGTAACACAATCTATCGTTCAGCAAATTTCATTCTTAATGCCAAGAATAGTGATAATTAATAAAAATTCTCAATTAAAACAATAATTAATTAATTAATAAAACAATGAAAAATGATTGACTGTTTTATCTTTCTTCATGTTAATTTTGTTTCAAGTTTTCATGTGTTCTTTGTTTTAATAGCTAGATTTTTTTATGAATTGCACTGTTTTCAAAAATGCTTTACAATTTAGACTCTAGCGTTCAAGGCTCTGATTGAGCAGAATGGCAGGCAAACAGTTGCTGCGTTGGTCATACGTCCATTGCTGATCAGGTTTAAGTGTGTGTGCGTGCGTGCGTGTGTGTGTGTGTGTGTGTGTGTGTGTGTGTGTGTGTGTGCGTGTGTGTGTGTGTGCGTGTGTGTGTGTGTGCGTGTTTGTGCGCGTGCGTGTGTGCATAGCCTATAGCCACGAGTTTTACTAAGTTTTAAATTTATTGCCGTGTTCCTCGCGAGACTTTCTTACAACGCATGGCATCCTCATTAAAATTCTACACAAAAATTAAAAATCTAGCAATTTTCTTTGAGGAATTTAAATGCAATATTTCTGACCAACACTGTAATATTATTTTAATAAACTATTAGAAAAACGGAAAACGGAGGATTAAAATGGACAAAATATAATTTTTCCTAGGGACTTATCCATAATAGGCCTACAGTATCTGTTAATTTAACATTTAAAAAATTATCATTTGTTGTCTTCGACTTCTTTAGACTGGTGATGTTATCTTCAGTCTAAAGGAGGTCCACTGCCTCCTGATTTCTTTCCCGGAGGTCCACGGCCTCCTGATTTCTTTCCCGGAGGTCCACGGCCTCCTGATTTCTTTCCCGGAGGTCCACGGCGTCCTGATTTCTTTCCCGGCGGTCCGCGGCGTCCATATCCGGGAGGTCCTGCAGGACCATAGCCTCGATCACCGTATCCTCTGTCTGCATATCCATCATATCCGTATCCGCCACCCCCACCCCCACCCCTATAACCACTGTCTTTACCACCGTAATCTCGGTTTCTGCCTCCGTAACCGTATCCTGGACCTGCATAATACCTATAGTCGTCTACATAGCTGTAGTAACCTGTATGAATAAATAAAGTTATAGTACAGGGGCAATAGTCAAGAATCCAGCACGTCGTGTAAATTTTTGTTACTTTGTGGTTTTGACGCCCTATGGGTATGAAGTTTAAAAAGTGGGTGGCATTTTTTTCAAACAATGTTCAAGGTCATTTGAACGGTAAACACTATTTTATCAAGAAAAATGCGTATAAAGGTGATTCAAATCAATTTCACCTTTGAGGAAAGGCTTGTTATGTTACTAAAAAGATGTCAGAGCTCATTTTCATGTCAAGGTCAAGGTTTTTTCAATGTAACATTAACAGAAAGTTAACAATAACATTATCAATTTATTTCAGACAAAAAGTATAGTTTGGAATATGAGTTGGCAACTTGCTTGTATTTCACTCAAATGTCATGGAAAGTATTCCTGATTTGAACATTGAAAGTATATTCAATTATTCTTAATGGCACAAATCCATTTCCCGTGCCATGGTCAAGGTCAAACTAACATAATGCATGCTCATACATGTACAATTTACTAAAAATTCTTTCAATGTGTCAAATGTTGAACTTGTTAGAAGAGGAAGACTGATTTGATGCCCAATTGCGCAAGGATAGATGGTGCGACGTTCACATCTGTAACCTTGACTCTCAAAATGGCAGTTGGTTCACAGCCAGGTATATACTCAAATAAGTCTAAGCATACCAGGAAGCCGGCCAGAGTGTCCTATTTAGGAGTACTGCACGACATGGCTACATCTTGTCGAAATTCGTTAGTATAAATATAAACAAAAATGTGAACTTGAAATTCAAAAGGCGGTAGATCCAGGGGCGTATTAACCAATAGGCTAACTAGGCTGTAGCCCGGGGCGCCAAAGTTTGAGGGGCGTCACATGTGCATACTTTTAAATTCATGTAAAGGGCGCATTTTATAACACACAACAGGCAGTTATTGAGACTCACTGCTATATAAGTGCCACATATGCAAGGAATTGCACAGCCGAACTGAGTATAAGCGCTATGCAAATACATATAATTATAATGAACAATTTAGATTAGACCAAACTAGATTAATTGTGTTTCTAATCCACCAAAAGTAACAGTTTGATCTGCTCATTGCACAACAACCACAAATTCATAATAGAGATGGGCGGGACAAAACTCTCGTAGTACAGGATTGCGTCAAAAGGAGTCATGTTTCATTGTGTCAGATATTTTCCAGAGTATAATGTAAGTTAACAACACCAGACGACAGAAAGAGGTCAAACCAAAAGGAAAAAAACTGATAGATCATTCTGCTGGAAAGTCCTTGAATAACATACCGTTGGCATATGCAGACGAGTATGTTCAGCATCGCGCTTGTTTTTTTCTATGTACATGTCTTTTTATTCTATCGCCAGTTGTTTTCATGGATAATTGTTTTTATAGATATTATTTGGCAGTTCTTAATGTGCATAATGTCACAGTTTTGCACAACTTTGCTCAGCGAAAAAGCATATATAAAGTAATGTGATAAAATTCTTACATTTTTTTTATATTTTTGATCTTGAAATCACCTTGGTATTCACAGAATATAGATTAATACTAATCAGTAGAGTGATTAGTTCAGTAAAATGTAGATTAATACTAATCAGCCCTTTAGTAGCCTTGTCTTGAGACTTCTATTCAAAGTTTAAATGAAACTACAGTAGTAGGTACGGTACGGTACGGTAATAAGGTGACTCTAAATCTTCTAAAACCATGTTTTTTACGTGTTAGGTTAAATGGATTAAATAGTATTCATTCATTTCTTCCTTCTCTAATCCCTTTCTTCATTTAATTATACATTCATTCGCTTTATTCATTTATCTAGTCGTTTGTTCATTGGTTCACCTGGTCGTTCGCTCATTTATTCGATCGTTCATTGATTCATTCATTGGGTTATTCGTTCATTCATTCATTCATTCATTCATTCATTCATTCATTCAGTCAGTCAGTCAGTCAGTCAGTCAGTCAGTCAGTCAGTCAGTCAGTCAGCCAGCCAGTCAGTCAGTCAGTCAGTCAGTCAGTCAGTCAGTCAGTCAGTCAGTACTTGATGCATTCAGTCTTTCTTCCATTCCCTGTTTCATTCATTCGTTCATTGATACAATGTGAAGCAGGCATAACAAGCTAAGCAACTTCGTCAATTTTACCTGGTCTTCCTGGCGGTCCTGGTGGTCCAGGTGGTCCAGGTGGACAAAGACATTCTAGAAGTTTGAAAAAGATTGGTCTGATTTAGTCTTTTATTATAAACAAGAACGAAAAACAGTAAGAATATGTGATAGTGTAACAAAACAAACTACACATAGGTCTACAGCTCGACACACTGCATCTAGCACTCGTGTCTAGTTCTAAGCCATCAACCCAGTGAACTGGAAACCTGATTTTTTGACTAGAAAATACGATGTCAAAAAAGAGTGGCGGTACGGCTGATAATAAGTTTAAACATTATTTAAACTGACTAAAAACAAAATTTAAGCACTACGAAACAATGAAAGTGCTTTAACGTGATAAGACGTACTAAGCAAACATAAATTGTCATTGTTAGTGATACTAAATCCATATGATTTGCAAAAAAAGTTCAGGTTAATAACAAAATAATTGTCTGTAATGGCGCGATGTTGTTCACTATATACAAGATAGTGTTGCCTTATTTTGCACAAATATGAGCATACGTGTTAGGTGGTACAGTATTATTTCATTCCCAATGTAAATGTGTTCAGAAGCCGTCGGTGTTGACACAAATGTAATTTACAGGAGAGTTTAAAATTTATACAAGTATACCTTGATATCTTAACTCATCATTTGAAACGTGTAATTTATATCGTCATTACAATGTAAACAGTAATTATTAAGCCGCGACTTTACTGTAAAACATGAAAGCAGCAAGCATTTCAGGCCGTCGAAAATCGATAAACTCAATATATTATATTATATTATATTGTATTGTATTGTATTGTATTGTATTGTATTGTATTGTATTGTATTGTATTGTATTGTATTGTATTGTATTGTATTGTATTGTATTGTATTGTATTGTATTGTATTGTATTGTATTGTATTGTATTGTATTGTATTGTATTGTATTGAATTATATTATATTATATTATATTATATTATATTATATTATATTATATTATATTATATTATATTATATTATATTATATTATATTATATTATATTATATTATATTATATTATATTATATTAATTATTATTATTATTATTATTTATTTATTTATTTATTTATTTATTTATTTATTTATTATATTATATGATATGATATGATATGATATGATATGATATGATATGATATGATATGATATGATATGATATGATATGATATGATATGATATGATATTATATTATATTATATTATATTATATTATACTCTATAATATAAAACTGCTTTGTAACCAAACAGTTCGTATTTTTGCATGACAACGATGGGAAACGCACCACAGCTAGCAGTGTCGTCACAGTTTCACATACGCGGCAAATTTTGCTAACTGCACCTACGCTCAAGAAACGACTTTTTGAACAAATAGTAGGCCTATCATTAAATTACTGAAGATCGGGGCACAGTATCACAAGGTCGTCACTAACATTTAACGACGTCGTTATTAATAGTTAAGAGAATGTAATAACGACGTCATTAACTATTGACGGCTTTGTGAAACCTGCCCCAGAACTATCGATATATCTCAACATGATTCTAGGGTATACTGCTCCATTAATAACATGGCTGGTCAAAAAAACGTTAAGCTGTTGAGATGCACACATTCAACACGCTGTTAAATAGAAAGGGGTCTTAAAGGGTTTAAAATAGGTTTTCCTGGTTTCCCAGTCAAAAATCCTTTAATTAGGGGTTTATCGGGAAAACCCTATATTTAAAAAACACTTCTAAAGGGTTTTCTTCAGGAAAAACGTTTTTTACAGAAAACGTGGGCAGAAGGCTTTAACATGGGCAGGAAGTATATTAATAATGTTTTACAAAAGTGGGTAATTATAGCACATCATTTTTAAAACAAGAAAATTAAATACTTAGTATTAATACAAAACTAGTACACTATAAAAAGCTTGACACTGGAATCGTGTTATATACTGCTGTTGTCATTTAAAAATAGGTCTAAAACATTCCCTTAATGACAAGCAGCACTTTACGCAAAGATACGCACAAAATGAATTTTGCCTCAAGAAATTCTTCTTGTATAAGTATTCTACCACGGCTAATTGAAAGCAACTCAATACAGTGACAACGAAGGCACAAAACTACATTGCCGTGGTCTATTATTTTTTGTATAATATCCTAAATATTGTACATAATTTTGTATTTGATTGTACATTGTACAAATTCATAGCCATGATGGTTTACATAAAAGTAGTATAGAATCTGTGCGAATTACTTAGAACACCAGCTTCTAAGTTAAAAAAAGTTACCTGGCAATGAAAAAACGCTGCTTAAATTTAAACATTACAACACGTATCAATCACCTATGCTGTTATTTACGTATAAATAAAAATACACAGTCATTCTTGTAAAAAGAACTTTTAATAATTAAGAAACGGAGAGAAAAGTGCTAATGATTAAATCCATAAATTTGATATAATTAAAATAAGAAAATGCAGGACAAAATGTCATATCGGATATTCTTGTTATATAATTGCAGAATGCATATTTATCAAGCTGATTAAATAAAAACTGATATCATATGTGAAATTAAAGTGAAATATGAACCTACATTTTTTGGATACAATTCTTCGATACGTATTTGTACAGTACGTTTTAAAACTAAATAAATTAATGAAGGCCAAATGACCGTATAAGCTACGTAATATAACGGTTTTACTTGTCGGTAATTATTTTGCAGAATAAGGTCATGCAAATTTTAGGTTATACAGGGTTTTTAGCTGTTGTTAATATTGCATTAAGTCTGTTTTAAAGCAAATTTATGTTTATTAACAATCTGTTCAACATCTGTTTTTAACTTTGGCATTACAGCAAATATTAGTCGTAAAAACTGATCATTTATTTGTCTAATTATATTAAATATATTGTACTTTTGTTATTGTACAGTCTTCAAAACATTCCCACAAAACAAAAGTAAACACGTGTTCAATTAATTGACCGTATTTTCAGTCGTATTTTCTATATTAACGTATTTTGCCATAATAATAATAATAGTAGTAGTAGTAGTAGTAGTAGTAGTAGTAGTAGTAGTAGTAGTAGTAGTAGTAGTAGTGGTAGTGGTAGTGGTAGTGGTAGTGGTAGTGGTAGTGCTACTGCTAGTGGTAGTGGTAGTGGTAGTGGTAGTGCTACTGCTAGTGGTAGTGGTAGCGGTAGTGGTAGTGGTAGTGGTAGTTATAGTGGCAGTGGCAGTGGTAGTGGTAGTGGTAGTGGTAGGGGTAGTGGTAGTGGTAGTGGCAGTAGTAGAAGTATAGTAGTAGTAGTAGTAGTAGTAGTAGTAGTAGTAGTAGTAACAACAAAACAACAACAACAGCTACTACTACTACTACAACAACAACCTCCATCGCAACTGCAACAGCACTAGCAGTAACAACAACAGCACTAGCAGTAGCAGTAGCAACAACAGCAATGGCTGTCATTGCCGTTGTAGTCACTGCAGATTAAAGATTGTCTTTTGGTTATAGATAATGTTGTTTCTGCTTTTATGTATTGTTGTGTTGATACGGTTGTACGGTTGTCATCACCATCACCTGTAATACATTTTTTATGCAATTGTAATCATGTTTTTCTCTTTATTATTCTAATAAAGACTAAACCAGAGTATTATTAATATTATATGAATCTTTATCAACAAGCTTGGAAAAAATTGCAGTCGTGAATTAATACGAGTAAGCCAATAGGTTTTCTATTCATGTGGACACTCCAAGCTGCTATTAGGATGGCGTACAGTCATGTTAATGTTACAATCAGACCAAATAAATTAAATTAATTAATTTAAAAAGAGTTACCTTCTTTTTGTTCTTCTTCTTCTTCGTATATAAAAGCTCGTATGCTGCAAACGAGTAAAAGACAGACAGGAACTACCTTGTTGAAATGAAGTAACCGCATCCTGATAATGCAAGGAAATTAACCGTGATTTAAGCAAAGTAATTGAACCAACCAAGCAAAAAAGTAATCCAAACAAAAAAGAAAAAACTACGTGTACTAATTATTCGACGTACGATAAATAACTAGAAATAACGTGTAAGTATTCATATAAAAAAATCATTTGCTTAGTTGTGAAATTTTTTGAAAGTATTTTGCGCTACACTATTAAGTGTTGGGGTCGACCTATGGCCATTTTAAGTGGTAATAGCCACATGACCAATTGCAAAATTTATCGAAATTCATGCTATTCGTATTTTGTTAAAATTAATATAACAACAAGCGAATTGATCAACATTCAAATATGGGATAATATCGAAAATTCAACAATTGCGTTAATGTTTCTATATTATATTGTATTTTACTGTATTTTATAGTATTAAAATTACATTATATACATAATATTATATAAAAACGTAGCTACATTGTTTTAATATCCACTAGAGAACTGATGTAACAAAGCTATCGTGAAACAATTTATTTTGATTTTTCTTCACAAGAATTCGGTGTGCACACACCGTCGTAACAACAAACAAATTACACATACCTTGTTTCTGCGGTGCACAAGAATTACTTAAAACCAGAGAAAATTTACAAGAGAAAAACTTGCAAGCGGAAAACTTTTAGTCAAAGAGGTTTGCATCTTGCCAGATCCGTTTTTTGACAACATTCTGGGACTGATATAACATTATTAACCTTTCAACAAGGTGGGGATTACAAACTACTGAATTAACGGTTGAGAATTTAATGAACTTGACATGTTTCCATCATTATCAAGCAGTTATTGGTTTAGATTTGGAATTGCACAGAATCCGAGAAAATTGTTCTAAAGAGATTCAAAACGTTCGCCACTATCGGCACTTCATGGAATGTGTTGAGTTTGTTCCTAATATAGAAACCTATTGAAAAGGTAATCTATTTAGGAAATTTCTGTAGAAATTAAAGACGACTATGTCTAACAGTGCAGTAAGACGTGTTTGTATATCATTCTACAATTGTATAGTACGAAATAAAATGCTCTCAAAATATCGAGTTTATAATTCAGTGAATTGGAAGCCTGCATTCTAATCAGTAATTTTAAAATTCTCTCACGCGAACAATCAACAGTAACGAAAAATATTAAATGGTTTCTTTCCTACGAACAATGGAAAAGCAATTTGTTAAACACAGAATCTTCAAAGAGTTTAGACTAATCTTGGCATTACAGTAGTTGATGTAAACGGCGGCGGATTGTCATTAAGTGTGATCATTGATTTTTATCAAGTAGCGCTTTTGGAAAAACGCACTTTTTTCCTCCAAAATAGATAAAATCATTGGCCACAATAATTCGAATTTTATACTTTTTAGCTTTTGCATTTCAGATTCTTTTTGTATAAGATCTTCCTATGAAACAAATACTATATATAGTATAATATTTGCACTCCAATAACATACATGTATAGCCGAAACGCTATAGAAGATTATAGATGCAAAAACTGTGATGCCCGCTAAAACTAAACTCACTAGAAAGGCTTCATAATATATAAGCAAACGAATTTCACTATTTTAATGGCAACGTGTACTTACCTTTTCCGCCTTATCGAAGTCGTTGACCTTTTGCGAAGTACTTGGCCTAACGCGTAACACTAAAAACAGGTAATAATGTAAAACATCACCTTATAAGCTAAGGTCATTTTCACGTGACTTTTCTACCTTAATCTACTGCATGGTTGAACAAATAATGAGCACTTCGGTGACATTTTTGGGCTAATTACTCAACGTTGCTGTCCTAACTAATTAGCTGCATGCGTACTATGCGTGCATATCTCTGAAGGTATATTATTTTTTAGCTATAAGTTACAAAATGTATCTAAATGTATTATTGCTCAGGCCGCCAGCCACTCATTGTGTTTCAAAATTTGGTATTAACAGCTTTTTCGTTTTTTTAAAGTTTACTATGGTTGTATAACTTGTAGTCTTCCCTTTTTTCAGAATGCTGCTCACTCTCTCAGCACTTAGTGGGCAAATTTGTGTAAATTACCACTTGTGTACTTTCTGACTTTATCACGCTTATTATGCATTTATTATTCGCAAGATTTATGCAAGATATAAAATGAGGTATTCAGATGATTTGACGTTGATAGCACCTAAGACTTGCGTGCTACGAATGTTCTAATTATTTTTTCAAACTTTACACAATGTTATTTAAATTGTTTCAAATGACATATCGTCAAAATGGCTGCGTCTAACGGTCATCGCGGGAGATTTACATGTTTTATACAGCGTGACTACCGATTGAAGTCCTGTATGTAAAAAGGCAGTATGTAAGTGATATAAAATTTCAAGACGAATTTTTCAAGCTTTATGTTTATGACGGGTTTTCTTGTGCTTTAAAGTTAAAGAAGAACTGTGGCATTGACAGCTATCATCATCCATTTCACTAACTTGACTTTCATTCTCGTAGGTTACATCCACACAGATTGCATCTAATAATGAAAAGACAAAACTTAAACTTAAAGAAGCTGATTTTGTGATATATATGTTACAGATAGACAAAGTATGAATCAGGCTATTTTATATAAAGCTTAGGCATTTTATTGAATGCCAAAAACAAACCAGGTAAAGTATCCAAAATAACTAAATCTTCTACACTTTTCTTAGGCATTATATATAACGCAAAAGTCTTATTAAGCAAATCATGTTATACTTTTATTTCAGATATACTGTTCCCACGCATTTTGCAGAATGTTAAATAAATTTCAGGTAATGTACAAGTAAAATAAAATGGTGTCAATTTTGTTCTAGGAAATGTCATGATTTATCTACTTATGTGCGTAAATTTATGTTAAAATAGCTAATTGGCACTTCAAGTTAACGTTCAGGTTTCACGACTGTTCCATTTACAGCTGTTACCTGTTGTAGAAGCGTTGTATTTTAAATCAGGTACAAAGTAGTGCGGGATCCGTAAAGCCTGGACATGTATTTACCCATATTTATATTTAATAGCTGTCACAGGACACGATTTTTATTGTATGAAACTGATATTTTGCGCGAAGTTACTCTGGATCATTGCGCAGACCACAACAGCACCCAATTTTTCACTAGCTGCTGCTGTCATTTGTCAGTGGTAAATTTACAAACATACAATCAGTTTATAATAGGCTCTGCAGCAGCTAATCGATGATGACAACAGTAGCTAGTCGAAGCGTTTGGCATGATTTTAACTTTTAGCTTTTTAATGCAAAAACTTTAATAAAGTTGTGTTGGTTTTAACCATAAATGTTTTATGTGCCTGTAATAAAAATTGCTATGTAGATTATTGCAATGTTACGGTTTTATTTCGTTCTAATTTACAAATGAATCTGTTCAACAAATTATTATTCTAATTTTTTTCGAAAAACGGCCAGGATAACAGTAAATACTTCGCATGATTTTCTTATGGAAACCATTAACTGAGAAAAGAGCTCGTGCTAGATCCAAAAATCTTTGTACTTCGATTCCACTTGTATTACACACAGGATGAATGCAGAAACACCAAACTACTCCGTGCTTAAAATGAAAGAACGATTTTATGCTGAGTTGGCAAAGGGCCGGCAAATACAGCAACGAACACTGTTTTTTCTAAGTGACGAAAAATACAAGGAATTAGTTAATCATATAAATGACTTTAACATCTGTACGAAAACGCAGGCTTCTCATCCCATGATTATTTTAAGTTCCACTGCTATATTATTTACGTGTTGCTGCTCGGTTATTTTTTATTTTCTATAAAAGTTTTTTAAGATGCCATTAAATCAATTCACTTGAATCCTTGCATAATTATACACATTGACTCAGCCGTTTTACACATTTTATACAATGTCTAAGTATTGTGCAACAAATCTAGGAAAAGTTATTTAACATGAAAAATATTCATTGTATATTTTGCTAAAGGTACTTTTCGCATTCTGTTTGGATCCTAGGCATTATACAAACGTAAAGGTAAAGTATGAAAATGTCCCAGCAAGAACATTTTTTTCACTCCTCCTGAAATGTGCAGATGTTAAATGCCTACGAACCTTATTCAATGTGGAAATCTTACAGAATTTTGCCTGTAACGCATGCAACGTAGCTCTTCAGCGAAAATGGATATGCATCCAAACATGCCTGTGACACCTTTGCTGGTGTTTAGTAGCTTGTCTTTGAAGTATGTCCTTGATAACGACCCAGGTTCTGGTCACTCCACATACATCTTGTTGCGCAGACTAACCTTTGAAAGTCTGATTTCAGCTTACGGCTCTTATGATATGAACTCCATTAAGGAAATTTCTGTTGGAAAGTAAGGAAAAACCTTAAGTGCAAGTCTCCCTTTGCAAGTTGTTGTGCCGCCGATCATCACAAAAAATTCTACATTTTAGGCCACGTTCAAATTAAATTTTAAAGGAGCTTACGTCAGTGTCAAAGCAAAACTGCAGAAAAGTGATGTGGCTCCCAATTCAAAAAAGGGTCTTCCATTACTTAGTTTACAGTTTAAAATTTCGGGCAATCAAGCCTGGCCGTCTCTTTACTTATTTGTTTCTCCATAGATAGGTGTGTCACGGTCAGGATAATTCAAAATGTGTCATGCTCAGGATAATTCAAAATGTGTCGTGCTCAGGATAATTCAAAATGTGTCATGCTCAGGATAATTCAAAATGTGTCGTGCTCAGGATAATTCAAAATGTGTCATGCTCAGGATAATTCAAAATGTGTCATGCTCAGGATTATTCAAAAATGCCGTGCTAGCACAGTTACCATACTTCGTTAATTTTGTCCAATTTTTTTAAACTACATTTATTTGAAACAAACAAACACTGTTCCGGGAAAGACGAGTGAGAGAGAAAGAGAGAGAGAGAGAGAGAGAGAGAGAGAGAGAGAGAGAGAGAGAGAGAGAGAGAGAGAGAAAGAGTGAGGGATAGAGGAAAGGAAGGGAGACAGAGAGAGAGAGAGAGAGAGAGAGAGAGAGAGAGAGAGAGAGAGAGAGAGAGAGAGAGAGAGAGAGAGAGAGAGAGAGAGAGAGAGAGACTTACATTGGCGAGTTTCAAAGCTATGCCCGCCTAATAGTTTAAACTAGTGTCTTTGACTAGAGTTATTTCGAAAATTAGATCTACTTTCTTGTGACCTCTAGCTTGTCTTGTTGTTACTTATCTGTCAACACATGGCAGTAACAATTAATTACTCTTGTAAGCTGTCCTATGCCCTTTCTTGGTCACCACAAGAAAAAGATTGTCATGTGATACTGTACTACTCATTGTCTGACAGTTATTCAAAGAAGCTTTCCGATTTATACATAAAAAAACAAACATTGTACTTTCGCTCTTTCGTCTGCAGTTGCCGCTCTTTGCCGTCTGCATACACAAATTAAATGTAGTAAGCAGTTTCACATAAAAATCAAGTCCTTTGGAGACAAAAAGACAGTGGTCACAGTGTGTGGTTGCTGCAATATCTAAACAGTACGAGGCTTAGTTAGTAAAAGGATCGGTGACAGTCAGGAAAATCACTCTTGTCTGCCATAATGTCCTCGTACGTGTGAGAGAGATCAATAATCAGAATAGGTTTAGCTGATGAAGCAAAATAGCGCTTCCTCATCTTCGGTGATTATTCTAGTGAGAGCGATGAACCACTTGGTAAACGCTGAGTGAACATTCTGTATACGAACTAAAAAACGTTCAGTGTTCAGTTTGTTCAGCGATGATTCTTTGCTCAGATTGTGCACAGTAAAAAATGACTGTTATTTTTTAAAACATTGTTAAAGTTTTTGCTCATGCTGCTTGTTAAATATGTAGATAATGACTTCACACAGATTTAGATGCATAGTTCTATATGTATGTAGTTAGTATAATATGGGTGATTAACATATTACTTTGTTTCACACGGGTCGGGCTAAGTTTTAAATAAAAACAAATGATTAATCCAATTTTAAACTATTTTTTCATCAAACACCTTCATGACTTTTACAGCATTCACAATCCTCACCATAAATGTTTTTCGTGACACCATTTTTATTGGAAAGTTGCTCTAATGTAATATAACATTTTGCCAGTTAAAAATTTCTGGTATAAAGGTGATAATTAAATAATTCCATTCAATCTCAGTCAAAAAAGTAAATTTAATAAACAATTCTAGAAGAGCACAGCAGTTAAGTAAAAACCTAATGCAGGCTTATTATAACTATATTATAACTATCCACAGCCATATTATAACTAAATTAAATTTACTGCATGTTTGTGTGTATCCAACTGCATTGATAGTTAACTCTGGCAAAGACTGTAGGATAGCTAGCATCACACTTGCCGTTAGTCACCTTCACAAAAGACGCGACACCTATCAGCTTACCATCCATTTGTGATACTAGAGGTCCTCCAGAATCGCCCTGAATAAATACAACATTGCAAAAATAAAATAACTAGAATCTGCGTTACCCCACATGTAGTATAGGATTTGAGTTTTGGATTCGGTTAGTGCAATCAGGCATAATTTATAGTGTCCACGTTTTGATTTTACTGACAATCTGCTGAACGTATTACCATCGTCATTATCCAATTAGAAAGTTTTTTGCTGTAATCATTTTGACTGTCAAGGTGATCATTATAAGCAATGGTATGCTTTATTAAGCCAAGCATTTCTGTTACCATTAATGCATGAACAAGACAAGCCTGTTAGCGCGCTGAATACACTTTACTTGCTACTGCTATATGTTGTTGAAATGTATGCAAAATCGACAAACTAATGAAAAAAAACAGAAGCAGAAACACAAATGCAATATTTCTATACTTTGAAAATGCTATGTGCAAGTGTAGTTCTGCAATTTCTATTTGTAGAACTATAGAACTCGATGAAGTTTTAGTTTTTACTTACCGAACAAGCACCCACGCCAAACCCACCAGCGCAGATCATGCTGTCGTGGATAGAGTTGAAGTTTGGGATGCTGTTGCACTCATAGTTGCTAATAACTGGAGCATGCCCAACTTGTAAAATAGCAGGAACGGATCCACCACCTGGAATTAAAACTGGCTCAGCAAAAATCTTGGTGGACTTTGTATATAAGAACTATTACGGAAAGTCAGTCAATCATGCAGAATTTCCTATTATTTGTGAAATAATTATTTCCGAATCTTAGGCTGAGGGAAACTAAATTTCTCTTAAAAGCCTGGTTTCCATCTACTTATTCCTATTTCCCATAGGCAAACATACCTTGGTCTTACAAACTTAAATAAGTAAGTAAAAAATTTCATTTCCAAATAAAAGTTCATAGCACACACATAATATACACAAAAAATTTACATTAGAAATAATTAACATAAAATTTACACGCATAATAAAATAGAAAAATTAGAGGTAATTAAAAAAATAATGAAATAGTCGTTAGTAAATATTCATGAGTTGCAATTATTTGAAGCGAAGAGAACTTTTCAGCTCCGGTAACTTATCTTTATCATCATTTCATATGAAAAGAAGCTTGGAGCTTTGAAACACGTATAATCAGGGTTGTAATAAAGTTTGTAAAACGTAATCGTCAAGTCGCAACTGTAATATTATATCTTTTCGTTGATTCTGCAGATATTGGTGCTATATTATTATTTCGCTTATGGTTTATGTGAGGGTCATTTATTAATTATAGTTAATGTTAGTTGCACGCAGAAACACAACTATAACTCTGTGACAACCTGATTTAGATCCAGCCCAGAAAAATTAACACATTTTGATACTTCTGAAACCATTTCGATACCTCGTCGTCTTTAACTTTTACTTTTTAGGAAGTCGCCTGAACCTTTAGCGTCTACGTTTTATTACAAGGTATCTCCTTTATCCAGAAACCACGAGAAATTTCCGATCATATTCTGCTCGAAGCCATCTTCGAATCCTTGTGCAGTATCTGGAAGCTGTTTACATCTTAAAGTCATGGACGTTTTCAGTGTTTGGGTTTGAGACGTCCGAACTATCCTTACTGTTTAATTTTGCATGTTACAAGCGTTTTCATCATCAAAGGTTTCCTGTATGCTGCGGGCATTTTAGTATGTAGTTTTAAATTGCCATGGGCATAGCCGTTACCTCTAATTGAAAAAATAATTAGTAAGAACAAGGTCAAATGAGAAATACATAACTATAAACAATACGCGCTTACCGTAATTACCAGTTGAACCCCATCCAGTAATATTTGCCATATGGCCAGTGTAAGTCTCGCTCGGATCGCACGCTATATCAATAGCTCTCTGGCTGACAACGTTTAGATCGATTTCAGTTGCTAGATGGATAATTGCCACATCGTTTCTTAGCGTCCAACTACTATACCCTTCGTGCATTACTATTTGCCTTACCTAAGAAGGCAAAAATTTGTAAAATAAACTGAATGATATTTGCTTATAAAGGCATTATGCGTTGAGATGAACAAGAGAGTCTTGTAAAAAACCAGACTGTTCTAATAGCACGGAACACCAAAAATGTTCTTACTAGAGGAAGATCAAGTAAATCAATTCAATTATCATTATTATCATCGCCATTGTATCGTGATCATATCATTACCATCATCATCATTATCATCATCATCATCATCATCATCATCATCATCATCATCATCAGCATCATCATCATCATCATCATCATCATCATCATCATCATCATCATCATCATCATCATCATCATCATCATCGTCGTCATCATCATCATCATCATCATCATCATCATCGTCATCATCATCGCCATCATCATCATATCACCACCATCATCATCATCGTCGTCGTCGTCGTCGTCGTCGTCGTCGTCATCGTCATCGTCACTATCATCATCATCATCATAATCATCACAACCACTAATTTTGAATTTATCAAGTTTAGTTTGTATTTTCGGTAAGTTCTGGAAGCAATGAAATTTCATAGTACATTTAAATTTTGCTGCAAAGTTTCAGTGCTCTGTCACTTACAGATAAGGACACCTTTTCGTTTTAACTGGACAGAATTAGTTTCTAAAGTCCACAGCAGCATTGAAATGCCACTAGAAGTCTTGGAGTTTGGTAAACTAACTGTGGTGATTTGTTAAAAAGATTCAAAGCCTTGAAGTCTTATCAGTGGAAAAGTGAGCTTACATTTTTATTTGATTTAAAAAGGGCTGAAAACAGAAACTCCTAGGGTCACCTATCCGAGTTCAATCCAGAGTCAGTTTCATGTTAAACCGCTGACATGCAGAGTTCTATCACTGTAAGGGTGGTTTTTTGGGTTTGGGGGTGTGTTTCACCTGGTGGTGTTGTTGGGGGGTTTTGGTGTTGTTGGGGTTTTTTTTGGGGGTGGTTTTTGGGGGGTTTTTTTTGGGTGCTGTAAGGTTTAAGTAGAAGAAAACACGTACGTTAGTTAACTGTCCTCCTGTAAGATGAGTAGTACTTCCTGATCGCACTGCAAAATACCCCGGAAGTCCTACATATCTGGAAAATGGAATAGGTTATAAAACTGTTATGATTTAGCTATGTTTTCAATCTTTATAGTATCAGAAATCACCATAACATTTATTAATAGTGATGGGTGAGCACAAAAAGAAATTGACAATTTCGAAGTTTTCAATTGTAATTGATTGTAATTATGAAAATGTGTGGACAATTTGTAAAACGATCTAATGTCATTGGTGTGGTGACCTAATAACTCTCACTCTCAGAAATTTACCAACAAACTAAGTTTATTGTTCAAATATATTTAGAAAAATATGTAAACGCTTGGAATCAATGTTCATGCTGAGTTTTTCTACTAATTATCAATTATCATTAACATGTAAATAAGCATTGGTACATAGTATAGGAAAATCTATTGATAAATTATTACAATGCTAGCCATTGGAGGTGCAAAATGATTTCACGGAGGGTTACAATGAATACGAGGCTGGTTTTGGCAGAATCCAGCCAAAGTATTGAAGCTATATAAGCAAGCTTCCATGCACAAAATTAACAAAAAATAAAAAATGGAAATGATGATAAGAATCATTGTGTATACATAATCCTAAGTTTGTGTACTAAAAATAATACCACAGTTCTAAGAACGTATGTAATGTGAAATGCACTCAAATTACAGCAGGTCAGGTGGGCAATATCTTTGTGCACATTGGGATTTATAATGTAACTTTTAGGACGGATAAATTAATAAATAAGAAATAATAATAATAATAATAATAATAATAATAATAATAATAATAATAATAATAATAATAATAATAATAATAATAATAATAATAATAATAAGAAGAAGAAGAAGAAGAAGAAGAAGAAGAAGAAGAAAAGTAATAAAAAGAATAGTATGCTAATGTGATGAAGAGCAACAGCACAGAGAGACAGTATAGTAAATAAAGCAAGCATACGAATAAACCATCCTAATAATTAATTTTTCGCATCCAGTTTACAATGTATGTATTGCCAGGCATTGAGCTAACATACCCGTCTACACAGTGAGCAGCCGTGAGGACATTACGAGAGTCAAGGATTGAACCACCGCAGATAAACCTGCCCTGTCGGTGTAAGGCAATCTAAAAAACAGTAATTACGAGCCATATTACATTACAAGAACTAGTACCTTCACTTGTCAGTTTCACTTGTTTAAATTAAATAGTCGTTCGACCCCACGCTATTATTTTTCTCAATTAATAATTCGTATTTGTCTCAGTGCCTTCAAATATAAGCCCAAGTAGTTCAAGAGCCAGTGGCGAAATACGATTTTCGACCACTGCTATGCGTAAATATGGGTGCGGTATTCTACAAATGACTACCCGTATCTGATGGCAGAGGGTATTTCAGGAAGTGCATCCTGAAGTAGATACCGCCAAACTGCATAAAACATCCTCATCAGAAACATGAGTTTCGACCACTGCATATTATGTGTGTGTGTGTGTGTGTGTGTGTGTGTGTGTGTGTGTGTGTGTGTGTGTGTGTGTGTGTGTGTGTGTGTGTGTGTGTGTGTGTGTGTGTGTGTGTGTAACAGTACAATTGATGATGTTACAGTATATTAACAAATAAAAAATTAATTTGTCAGCAATGTTGGTAAGATAATTCATTCAGTGTGATTCCGGGAATTTCTATTTCGTTTATTGTTGACCAATATAGATCATGGGCAACATCATCATCGGGAAGAATCGACATATTTTATAACATGGGTTGCTATTCATAAGTATTCGGTTTTTCCCGAGCCTAGTAATACTAGTGTCGCGGTTTAAAATCGACAATGTGTTTAAAAGAGAATTATCAGACATGTAAATGCATTTTAGTAACTTGTGTGTTCGTTTAGCAAAAAAAGTGCATAAGTGGCTTCATACTGGCGATGCATAACGTCATGCTGCGACGCACTTCTTGGTATTTCCAAGATTTTTTGTAATGTTTTTCTGAATTCAGCAGCTAACAAATTTATATTAAGATCACTTAAATCAAATATTGATGCACTGTAAATCAATGGTTTTAGTGATAGCCGCTTATCGATAACAAGTCTAAAGAAGCATAGTAATGAATTTGCAGAAGTAGTAAAGTCTTGTTTACTGGTCTTAATGTCTGGTAACTGATCTAAATTATAAGTAACAACTTGGCACAAATGAACCACACTAACATACCCTTTCAGACCTGTCCTATTGATACTTACATTAGGCCAGTGGTTCTTAACCTGGGTTCGATCGAACCCTAGGGGTTCGGTGAGTCGATCTCAGGGGTTCGGCAGAGCCTCCGCCGCGGATTTCTGAACTGGTCTCTCAAAGGCAACAGCAGAAGTCACACTGATTTGCAGGTATGTAATTTGTTGTGAGTTTATGCATTGTGTTGGTTTTGTTCTTTGAACAAGGTGATGTTCATGCACGTCTCATTTTGTGTACTAGTAAAAAACATATCTATGTCTTGAATTTGAAAAAAATCATATTTTATTTTTCACTAAAAGGGGGTTCGGTGAATGCGCATATGAAACTTAAATGCTTGTCTCTTCTGAACAATATACATTTGTTTTTTTCAGATTAAATAACACACTGTGTTCTGTAGCAAACTCTGTACACACGTCAATCATCTTTTTCAATGTTAATATTGAGGGTGCAAGAATAATAATGTCATGAGCATAGCCATGTACTCCAACAAACTGACTTGACAAATAGCAACCTGCACTGGATGTGGATGTGGATTGTACGCGTGGATCTGGCGTTACACAAATGACTACCCATTTGTGACAGGAGCGGGGCTTTCACGGGGTACACCCAAAACTAGATACGCCTCAAAAGGATTACATGTACATTAGTGTACATGTACCTTTTAAAAAACTTTAGACGGAGTACCGCAGAAACCCGCGAAACAGCGAAAATACCGCGATAAACGAACCGCGAAGTAACAGGTTCGAGGTAACGAACCGCGAGGGAACACTGTACATACAACCTCCTCCTCAGAAACATGCTTTTCGATCACTGCATATCGTAGGTATAAGTCTGGCATTCTACAAATGACAACCGTTTGTATTTGGAAGCGTTTTTCAGAGAGTACACCTCAAAATAGGTACCCTGTTTTGAGGGGCAGCTTAATGGTTGGGTGATGTTGGACATGCAGTTTTTCAAAAATCGCGATGAAGAAATATAGTCGTCAAGTAAGCGTTGAAGTACTGTAATAATTGTTGTCCCTTAATAAACTAACGTTATCTGCATACATTAAATGATTCATGTTATGCAACCGAGGTGAGTCCGTGAATCCGTAAAAACTTTTAAGTTAAAGTTAAGTTAAAACTTTATGAAATAGAAATCAAAAAGAATTGAAGACATTTTGCCTCCTTGGCGTACATTATTTCCTATCTTGAAAGTTATGGAGTAACTGCATCTCCATTTAATAAACACACCTTGTAACAGTACAGAAGAAAACAAATAGCAACATTAGAAAATTCTGCTTTATCTAAATTTAAGCAATTAAACAAAAATTAAAAAAAGAACAGAAATTTTAGTGCTGGATTTTTCAACATAGCCGAATTGATTCGGTTTGCAGGACTTTTCGTAACGATTCAGCAGTGAAATTAAATTTCTATAACTTTGTTAGTAAGTAACTTTAAAAAAACAGATAAGCATCTTATATGTTTATGCATGTTTGTAGGACAGACATCCAAACGCCGACGCATTTAATTTTCTTTAGTAAGAAGAAATCTACAACAACATAATGAGACGGAGAGAGCGGGAAAGAGAGGATAAAGAAACGGAGCAAATAGAGAAAGAGGGAGAGAGAAATTGAGAGAGAGAGAGAGGGAGAGAGAGAGAGAGAGAGGGAGAGAGAGAGAGAGAGAGAGAGAGAGAGAGAGAGAGAGAGAGAGAGAGAGAGAGAGAGAGAGATACCTGGTGCGGGTGCTCCTCAATTTTTGTATTAGTGCCGCCTACAACCTTCGAATCATCATTTGGTATCGTCCAACCTATATTATTTGACATATAAACTCAAGCAGTTAAAAGCTTATCATGTTTCTTTAACGTTTTAACGCAAATACATCTGCTTTCAGCGCACAACATTCATTCAAGAAATAAAAATACAGGGAGAATGAAGTTTAATGTTTATAGAGTCCTTCCCCTTTTGAACATGGTTATTAAAAATAATTCTTATAATATAGTTCATCTAGTATTAAAAATGTGTTTCAATTAAATGCATATTTTAAAAGATATTTAAGATATAATGTACGTAAAATGCCATCAACCATCTGTGTTTCTCTAAAAATTTTCTGTTTGACACGTTTTTTAAACACAGTAACCCAATTTTCATAACGTTCCATAACTTAACACCACGAAATGACAAAGTTGTTCTTGCTAACGGTATTTGGCAATCTCTTCGCTGTCTTGTAATTTTAATTGGATTATTAACGAACGAAAATCTCTTTTCTTTATGGTTATTTAAGGTTACTAAAAGATGGATAGATAACTGAAGCCATTTTCTAGTTAAGAAACAACAGAGACGAAATTGCAACAAATCCACTTATTCCACTAGCGGCATTTTTCCGAAACATTTCACCCCAGCCTGCACGAAATTGCAAGTTTTTTATCAATTTATTTGTAACGATCTTAAGCTATTTATGACTCAGCGGGTCCAAGGAATACATAGTCTAATTCAGGTACTTGAAAGACTGAATTTCAGAAGATACGCCCGTGAGTTCTTTACCCGGGGCTTCTGTGACTCTAAAGGCGAATAAAAAAGGTGATTTTATTCCGCAAATCAATATTTTATTAACTATCCGCGTAACAAAAATCCAGATCAATAACATTTACACAGTAAGAGAAATAATCACAAGAGGACATTCCCATTGCAAAGGAAATGATTCACGGAATTTTGAAGCTCATTTAAACTAGTAGGACACGAAATAGGAGGACGTTACGACTTAGGGCAAAATTCACCAGAATATCGATAAACAAATTTTCACAGGGTTCGGCAATATCAATGAAGCCAAATGGGGTAATTTGTGAAAAAAAAACTTCAAAAATTTGGTGAAATTTTCTGAAAATCTTGCCAAATATGCACCATACAGTCCGAAGTTTGAACGCAGCACAAAGTGGAATTGTGTAGTAATGAAACTTACCGGGTGGCAGCCGTGGCCATCGAGGTCTTGCGGAGTGCAGACCAGTGTCTCCAGTAACCGCAATAGCAAGAACAGCGATGATTGCCAGAAATTTCATTCTGCACCGTAATTGTGAAGGCTAATAATCGACTAGGCCTAAGAGGTGTATTATAAAGGAGATTTTTAATGATAAGCGTGAGAGCTTGCAAACTGAACAAATAAACAAGTAGCGTAGACATTGTTATCAAATAAACATTATCACGATATGTTTATGGTGCACAGTGTTACACACATAAATTGGTGAACGTATAGGCCCTATTTATTTTCATCGTGTCTGGTTGTTCGTCTCTATTATTACAAGGTTACTGTAATATGTTTATATTAGGCTGGAGTTGTGCTGGAGGTTCGATCACGATGTTACAAGAAGATCTTCTTAAAATACGATTCTTCTTAAAATTACCTCACTGATGTTACAGATGATTATTCAAAAACACCCAAAATTTTTGGTAATCTTCCTGGATTTGTCCAAAGATAGAAGTTTGAAATAAACAAGCAAAAACTAAATGCCAGTGTTTGCAGTAAAACACAATACTAATTTTGTGTTAGTACTATTGCTAAAATCAACAGCACGTGCTCAATGTGTCCACCATTTTTACTGCGAACTAGACGAAGGCATTTCTTGCAGCAGCTGCCAGTTTCTCACGTATTTGATCCAACCACTCAGTAATTTTTGTCTTTAGTTCCTTTGCATCAAATGGCTGTGTGCGGCTATTGAAAACTTTCTCTTTCAGGAAATTCCAGATTTTGTAATGCAAAGGATTATCCCTTTTTTTTCTAGCAACAAACCTTCGTCAGTGCTTTATTTTTTGTGGTGAAGACCATTATGCAAATTCCTTGATTTCCTTATTGTTTTGCGGTCAAGTATATCGAGTGTTTTATACGTCAACGTGGTTGTTTTTCAGTTAATGATTATGGCTGATATTATTCCGGCATTCAATTTTTTAACATGCAAAAGTTTTTTAGCCATAAAATAAAAAATACTAAAGCTCTACTCTCATAAATTTTACACTCAAAAGTGAATGTACATTAATATCAAGTAAGTTGTAAAAAATTCTGCTTTGTAGGTCAAGTCCTTTTAATATGGTTATAATCTAAAGATTGAAGATTGGCACATTTTTTTCTGCGCCATCCGTTTCTTTATTGTAATAAAACATGCACAAAAAACATACAGTACCTATTAAGTAATTGTGCACATTCAGTTTTTCGATTGATATTGTACAATGGTGTCAATGAATAATTAGATATTAGTAAACTAGAATTTTAGACCCAGCATTTTGCTGATGCGTTATTAGAAAGGTTTAATTTTTGCACTATTTATAATAATGATATTTTGTGGATAAAAACTATTGCACGTCATATTTACATAATACATAATTTTAAATAAAACATGCTTTGAAGTATAGGATAGTAGTGCTCATTAGCTTATAACTTAACATTTTTCTAGCTGGCTTGCGAGGTTGTAACCCTGACGATGATGCAAGTCTGCCTTAAAAATGTGTAAACAGTAAAGAGGCGCGGTGTTGTAGTCAACAACAGCGATTGTTTTAGTTGCATTATTGAGATTCGGGTTCCCCAAAACAAATCCGGTGTTAATAACTTATACGACAAGTTTTTGTTTTGCTTTTGTTCGTCAGTTATTATATTTGTAATTACTTTAGTTGTTTGACAGGCAGGTATTGTAAAACTAAAAATTAAGGATGGACTATAATACCCATGTGATTAATTTATCAATTCAATTTACTGGCTCAATCGCATTAAAGGGAGCGATTTTAATTGTTTTTTAGAAACTAAGATTAGTTGAGGATATAAGTTTGAGTGAACCTGAGTTAAACCGATATTTATGTTTTGCGGTTTTTTTGACGTATGTTGTCTGGTCTTCCATTAGATTCCTTTCAAAAGTGGCAGTATTTTTTCAACTCCCTTGTTAATATCGTTGAATATGTTTGTATATGTAGTGGCAGAACGTTATAGTTATATTTGTATATTAGATTCGGTAGTGTTAATAATAGTTGATTTTCTATTTACAGTGGTTGAATTAAATGTTTTCTAGGGTTTGTTTTGTGTTCTAAGAACCTGCTTTAGAGTTTTACATTATTACTGCTAGTCAGTTTTGACTTTAGAGAATTGTTTATATATTATTATTATTATTATTATTATTATTATTATTATTATTATTATTATTATCAGTTGTTAGCAAATCTATAAGTGTATTTGCTAAACAATCCTTAGGCACTGCAATAACAATATATGTCAGTAGCTGACCCCTCTCGGTTTTTTTGTTAGTTCAAATCTTCAAGGGCGAAAACGCGTAGTCTGACAAAGGAAAATAGGAAATAAAAGGTTTTTATTTTAACTGCGGTGCGTTTACTTTTCGGGAAATCATAACTGTATTCTGTGAATAGCGTAAATGGTGGCGTACGGTAATTGTCACTAAAATTTGTGATCCCTTTTCCGCTGACCGTTTACTCGACGTTTATAATAATATATTACGCTTTTGAATGCTCGTTACTGGATTAGTTTCTAACGACATTTTTGTTTTACAATTCTTACTAAAATCGTGCTTGTTGAGTAGATGTTCTATGTGTGTTACAGGCTTTCATAAGAATATATGGCGCGCTTATACTGGCTTCAGCCAGTTCAGGGATCGTTGTTTACATCAATGCAATGCACTAGGAAGATAATGAGTTTCATGATTTTGTTATATGCCTATGATGAAACTCATAAAATATCCAACCTATGCTGAATGGATAATATTTATATTGATACTAAACAGTAGGAGAGCACTTGGTTTGAGCACGCTACACCAAAGACGCACCAGCTTATTATATGAGTTCTCTTGTCAATACACAACTTTATGCATGTTGCACCATTATAATAAGCCCATTATCAGTACTGATTATTGTGCCCAATTTTGCAGAACTAGTTTAGAATGTGAAGCATTGCGTCACTCTTTTATCACACTTGTGTATGTTTGCATGCTATGTTTCAGATGATGCTCTTCCGTTGGTTCCTCTAAGTCATTCAACAATTTTTCTACAATAGTGGCCTGTTGTGACATCACAATATTAAAAAAACGTACCACTGATTTTCAATAAAGCACGCACACACTACCTGGTCTTTGGTTTTTACTCCTGAAATGACTGTAACAAAAACTAATAATTTGCAGACATTTTACATTATCTTTGCTTACTGCTTCTGAAATGATGGTAGTTTATTACTGTTAAACCTTTCTTTTCCTGGTTCTATGTGTACACAAACAGTAATTTTAACTAAGGACAACTAGTTATGGTTATGATTATAAGTTTATTTGAAGAACAAAGAAAAAACATCTTCGCAAAATGTCACAGGTTTGCGTTCCTCAATCTAGCAACAAGAGAAAACATTTTTAGCATGTCAAACTAATAAATGCCTGTACAAGCGCATGGTTTTTCACAGTAGTATGCTAATTGTTAACAGATACGTTTACAGTTGTCATGGAATATGCATTACTTGTCTCATAATGAATAAATGCCAGAGTAAATGAACGAGAACAAGACACCAGTGCTATGACGAAAAAATGGCTTTATAGAGTTACTTCATTAGTTCGAAAAATTGACATTGATGATGATGTTTGTAACCAGTTTTAATTTGCGAAAAAAATACGTGTGATTTGCTGGCAAAGAACATCACACAATTATCAATAAATTAATGTATACCTTTTGCATGTTTTAAACTAGTTATGGGACATTTTATCATAGAAACAGAAATAACAAAGTTGCAACTTGCCCAATTACCTGCCAATCAAGTGTTCCTTGTTTGAATCACAGACTGATTATCATTTTAGTGCTGCAAAACAATCTGAAAAGTATGCTAATTCGATGCTGAAATCCAAGATGTTTTCAGAAGATGATGACGACTTTTCATTGGCGGGCAAGTAAGTACCGGTTTTGCTATACAAACAGACCATTTAAGAAAAGTAACACTTGAATCGCTAAATTTCTTCTGAGGAGATAAGCATTTACAGTTTTGTGATTTTGTTGATATTCTAGAAGGCTAAGGTGTGCTGACTAAATTTGGTCACCAATTACAGCTGGTTGGCAGTCCTAAAATTTCAAACGCAATCAACTAATTCATTTTGTATCAAATAGTTCAGGCAGCAAAAAGATATTATGTTCTCAGTGATGGTTTGTAAGATGCCCAAAAATTATCCAGTAATATATCTTTAACATTATCGAAATACCTGCAATGTTTTTTTACAATGTTGTCTTTTTCATATAAATAATTCACGCAACTGTTTTTTGGGGCACTAATTTAAAATTTTGTGAATCCTTTTACTTCGAACAGTAAACAGTGCTTCATTTTCTGGTGATAACGATGATAATTTAACGGCTGATAGACTGGAGGCTTAAAAGCTAGCTGAACATATGGCTCTAAACTCACATAGATTTATGTCTTTTATGTTTCAAAGATTAAGAGTTTATCCTATTGGAAAATTCAGTGACTTGTCAGAAGCTTCACTGTATTTTCTATGATAAAGATATTAAGCTTTGATTAAAATTGTCAAATGGCAAATTGGCAAACTTTTCATTTATTGAGCTTTTTCAACGTGGCAATTTTACCTTCACTCTTCTAAATTTTGATCCAATATTCATTGTTGAAAGAGCTGCGAATGGATTCTAATAATTTGAGCTTTGTACAATAAATTTGTACTTGGATTTCAAGTACAAGTACAGGCTTAACTGAAAGCGTTTCATAATTAGTTATCTGGTATGTACAGCAACTAAAGAAACCTGAAAATACTTCGTCTTATTTTTGGAAAAAGATATTTGGATTTAGAATATGTTTAAAGCAATTGATTAGTAAACAACAAAAAGTGGGGTGGGGCTAATTTATGGAATATCAAATATAGATGTGTCACGACTGCAAAATGCTGTTACAACATTTCATGTATATACATTTAAATGCATGCCTATAATTGTAATGTAAGTAGGTATATTTATAGCCAAAAGTTGTATATACTGTGTATTATTAAACTGAATGTCAGCAGATTATCAAGCCACTTTATTTGTTGATTTGTTACTCTTGAAACACTTTTAGGAGCAAACTGGGTTCTCTTTTCAACTTGGATCAAAGACTTGAGGAGAGCAATAACAGTCTTACTTACACAGCACCTAAGCAACCACGGAAACATGAGTTAGAACCAGGTAAGTTTTATTAAACTACGTTGTGTATAATTCTTTCAAATGCCAAATAAGTTCATAAAGATTTTGATGCTGATGACCAAGGTAATAAGCTTTTGCATGTAGTCATGCATAAAGATAAACAGTCCCAAGTCGCAAAGCTATTAAAATGATCGAGCTACAGCATCTAATAATTACTTTTGCATATAAGGTAGAATGTAGGATGAATGTAGCAAGGTAAATTTGCTACCTAGTTATGGGAAAAACTGTAAATCAAGGCCTGGTGTTAAATTCATCCATTTTCTTCAAAAATCACACATGTTAAAATTTTTGAAACGTTTTGGGAAATTTATCTTTGAAAGATTTAGCAACCACATGCTTTGAGAATGCACTGTTTACACACGAAGTCAGTACACAATACCCGTCGGATATTTAATTTAATAACTGTTGGCATTCATGAACTTGCATATCATAATTCTGTTGCAGAAGAAAACAGAGGCTTGTACATATTTCTCTTGTTTTCGTGATGATGCGTGTCATATCGTGCAATTATTTAGGTGCATGCTGTTAGAAAAAATAATCATGTCAATGGATTAAAATAAAAGCTGTCGACCAGATGGTTGGAGAAATTCTTATGTCTAACAGTGTACTACATTTACACCCCAGAACATCCAAATATGTTTAATATGAGGCAATTGCCATTTTATCTGTAACAATAAATTACAGCAATGAGTTTTCAGCAAAAAATAAAAGTTTGATGCAGGTAAATTAGTAAATTAGATTATGCGATTTTCTATTATAATTATACAAAAAATATTAGCGATATAGCCCTATTTATATAAAGCAGTTACAACAAAGATAATTAAACACTTACATGTGGTCTCCCTGAGTTTTGGCACTTATAACTTGCGAAATGATACAAATCAATTCACATATTTCACATCATATCAACTTGTATTTCAAGTTAGAGTAATGTCTACCTGGCCATCTACCTGGTCACATGACTGATGACAGTTAAAGGGGCAAAACCAAATTTAACAGGTAAGGAAACTTGTATGTACCCAACAGACAGACTGATATAGATGTACTACTCAAAGATTTACAGCTCGCAAATATTGTTCCAAACACAAAATAAATATTTATTTTATGCAAATAGTTCACACTCAGTATTATATCAATTGTTAAACAAAAAATAAAAATGCCAACTTGGCACACCATCTTTTTTCTCCTTCTACCTACCCAAGGCACACCACATCGTATATCTGTGGCTACACACATATCTATGGCTCAAACCACTTGTGCGGCATGAGCTGTTACACCAAAAATAGGTGAAGTACAAACCACGCATAATGTTGTATGAACAATGAAAAAATTGTGACATATTCTTTTTCAATTGCTTGTCACTTTTGTCATATATGTCGATCTTTAATGATTTCTGGCAATAATCGATGCTATGAAATGCTACTATTATAAATTGGGGTTTTCAAACAGTAAAAGGCACACAAGTCCATTCTACATTTGAATAGAGAGTTTGCGGAACATTGCAAAAAAACGTTCCTGCATGTGTGTTATGTTATGTGAGTAAGCTTTTTCAGAATTTCATTGTGCACACACGTAGTTGCTGTAGGTCAGAGGTTAAGTGTACTTGCTTGGGATCTTGGGACCTTGCTTTGGAACAAGAAAACTGAAGTAGGTAAGGTTCTATACGTAGTTCTCATTCCTGTTTTTAACTACTATTACAATAGCATGGGCTGTGAGGTGTTTTCAAGTATACACAAGTACGTTGTCTGGTTCACTTAACCTTTGACCTTTTCACGCTCACCATCAATTGCTGGAACAGTGAAACGGTTTATTGTGTTAAATACAGGATATTAGAGTGCATTACACTATAATGACAATGCTCTGATGAATGGAATTTATAACTGCGTCTTGTTATTGAGGAGTGCATCATTAGGAGTCAATACGAAAGAACTCACAGATTACAATATGAAGATTTCAGTTGGAAAATATGAGAGGAAAAGCTTTGCAAATAGAGTTGCCTTCTTAAAGCAAAGAAGTTGAATAAACATTAAGAGCAAGTTTTGTTTAGAGTGAAATGACTGGAAAATTGTGACGACAATTCTGAGTTTACATATCAGTTTTGCAGCTGCTATAGTCCATCATCTGCTGAAAACTACAATACCTGTGCCCAGGTAAAACATTCAAAAGAAAAGCTAAGTCCGGCGCTGCCTGGTGGGATAAACCTGAAATTAATTTATTCAGTATAAAAAAGTGGTTCTAAGCAACAACAAAGAAGTAATTAACAGATTAATAGGTGAAAATGGGAATTTACAGAAGTTTTACAAAAATATAATGTGTATCACCTAATATGTTTCTAACTTATAGCAAAAATAGTTAATGCTTACATTAATTTATAAGAGAAAGTTAATAGAATCTGAATTCACAAAATTTACAATTTGGTGACTAAAATGGCTTCCTGGATCACAAAAAATTATTATGTTTATCAGAATGAAAAAAATGGCATAATCGCTCACATTAGTCAATATGAACAGGTAAATTAGGTCAGGTAAGTCAGGTAGTTATACCGAAAGTTGGCTTCTGACGTCTGATTGACTGTAATACAACAAATTTAAAAATGTTAAACTAAAAAGATTTCGAAAATGTTCACCAGGTGTCACTAGCACCTACACTTTCCATGCCAAACCTCATTCTTGGTGTACTGGGCTTCTCTTTCAGAATACAATGTTGCTTTTCTCATCATCGAGTTTGAAGTCCTACTAATGTAAATTTATATGTTAGAAAATTGTTTATCAATAAAATTAGCTTGTTACAGTGCCTAGTGCTGGGTTGAATATAATGAACAAACTGCATTTCAAGTATTTCTAATAGCTATACCTGCTAGCCTGCCGAGAATCTGTCAGCATTTCATATTGGCTAATGTTAGTTGTATATATGTGTTGCAGAAACTGATTCAAGTGCTTCTAAAGCTAGTGCCAAAAATACGGGTCAAGGATCAGCAATGACCGTTAAACATGCAACTGCCGTCCACTGCTTTAAATTGTACGTATGATACTATAACGTGTACAGTTGTACATGCCAGTTTGTGCTGAGCCTCGTTTCTAGCTGTGTGGAGAATGATACTGAAAGTAAATTTATGAATTTAAAAGAGAATCATATGAAAAGGAGATGATAGTGAATGAACTTTGAAAGTGAATGATGTTGAAAATTAGTGACTTTGAAACAGAACGAAAGTTGATGAATTTGAAAGCGAACGGCATGAAGAATAAGTTGAAAGTGAATGATTTCAGAAATGATTGTTACTGAAAATGAATGATTTTAAAAGTGAATAATTCTGAAAGCAGATATTTTCTCTGCGATTATTATTTCTGCTAAGCTAGTATTGAAATTATATATAATATTTTGAATTTTGAGTTTTGCCTTGCCAAATTTTTCAAGCGCTTGTGCGTTCCAAAATAAACCTATAATATATGACTTGTTTTCCAGCATTGATGGTCATTACAAAGAACAAGGCAAACTGGGAGCTGCTATTATTGGTAATAACGCGACTGGAGAGGTGAGTCATTTTGAAGTGATTTCATTACCTTCAACTAATAGGGAACAAACATCATCATTTCTATACATTTTGTTTTACTGTCCTGATTTTATGTACTGTATTAACTTTTGATATGGGGTAATTTCTGCTAAAAATTATGTCATACATTGTCTAATATGGTTTAGTCTCATTTCTGAAAAATGCAGGTAGAATAGTTCAAGGTACTCTGGTAGCATAGTTTTAACATGGCTTGACATAAGTTAAAGTTGTTTATCCATAAAATCAGCTTGCTATAAATGAAAATAGTTAATCAGTGAAGATATAGAAAGCATTCTATAAAATTCTTTATCAGCTTAAATAATTTTACTAAAATCATTTTGCTGAAATTGTAAAATAAATTGCACTCAGGTTTTCAGTCCACATTCCTTGTATTATTTCTTTGCCCATAAGCTTATATCATGACAAGCTATACTGGACATTAGATGTGTGCTAACTACTTACTGCTTTGCTTTTGTGATAGTTTTACTTTTTATAAAGGAAAATGGCTTTGAAAATTCTCACAAAACTAAGATCGTAAATAATTAGTACAACATGTGCAGTGTATTACAAAATTTTGTTTTAATCTAATGAAAGATATTTCAATTTAGCCAATATTTTATTCACTATCAGAATTCTTCTGGTTTAAACATATCTTTGTAATTAATTAAAAAATAATTAAAAATATATTAATTAAAAAAATATTAAAGCAAGCACTCATCGGAAGTTACTATGTATTTCTTTGAGTTAGTTTTTTCACTTGTGTGAACTTTTTCAATTTGATTTGAATGTTCAATAATGTAATCTTTCAGCACAAATTACTACTCTACATAAAGAATCAAAAGCCAATTGCTCAAGCCTCTGTAACTGCCAATTTTTCTTTTATGGTAAGTACCAAAATTGTTCAACTGTATAGTTTCTAAAGACATTGTTATTTGTATGGATAATTTTCTGTATGGCTTAGTTTATGTAATAAATGACTGTACAACTTCTGGAAAGGCTACTATAATTAATTGGTCTAATATGTCTCTTGTAATAAGGAAAACCAATTATTCTAAATTTGCAAAAAAAGTTTTAAATCCGTTTTTACAGAGAAAGTCAAGGCTGTTAAAAGCATGTTTGATGAATTTAAGGCGCTGTTTGCCAAACTAACGGTTAATAGAATCAATTACCTAATTTCTTCAAAAATGTTTGGTATGAGCTGCTCTTATTCAAATCCATATAAAAACTGCTGACAATTGACTCAATATTTTTGCTTCTTGTGCTTAAAAGAAGACAAAATTATTTTATGTCTGTGACGAAAGAGCTTTTGCTGTGTTTATGTTAGATTTACTTTACTTTTGAGCACTATAATGCGCGTAGAAACAATCATGTAAATACCGTTTTGTTTATTAGCTGACCTGTGCATTTTTCACATGCTATATGCTAGCACAGCGGTTTTGCTCTGAATCTGTTACCTGCTTATCAGTTGCGGTTAATCTCATTGTTTTTGGAAGCTAAACACTTAATCACCAGCCCATGGCAACAGATTTTCAACATTTTTATCAGCATGAGAACTTTATAAACCAACTTTTTCATGAAGAAATGAAGTAACTGACCTTGCAACCAACTTTGTAATTTTTAGTGTAAATAAACAGACTTGTGCGATTCTTTAATTTTTTGATTTTCTTTTTTATTAATTCACTTATATAAATTTGTACCCATATTCTTAAATAATAGACTTAGATATTTTGGCATTAGCTCATTTCTGAAATACATTTAGAGCTTTTGCAGTTCATGTTAAGCTGATGAGTTATGACTCCTATAGTAGTAAAGCTACACCCCGGTTAACAGTTTTAGTCAGTTAAGTGGTCAAAACACTTTTTCTCCCAAAGTGAGTCTCTTAAGTGGAACCTATTGTAGTTAGCTTACTGTGAATCGCTGATCTAAATTAGCAAGATTCCACTTATTTTACTGTGACTACAATGACTATGGTCATTTCTGAAGTACCATAGTGAGGGCTGGTTTCATTATCTTAAATGGAATATGATTAACTTTCGTACATTTGTCTGTTTTAGATCCAAGCGAACAACTATGCCAGCTTTTATGATATTCAGGGGCAAAACTGGTGCATTTTGTGTGATAATGAGGATCACATAATCGAGTTTGCTAAACAGGTAGGAGATGTTTTAACTGCAGTAAGCCAAAAATGAATTAACTTTGAAGATTATCAGAAAAAAATCACATTATGTATAATCTGTTAAAAATGTTGTGCCAAAAAGTTGTGTAGATCTGAATTTGAACTCAGGATCAGTGCATCAGCTGCCTTTGCTCTGCTACTTGAGATGTCTCAGATCGAAATGAAATGAAATGAGATCAGTTTGAAATGGGATGATTATAATGCATATATATGCATATACATATATATGTATGCGTGTTTGCATACCAAAATCGTCCATAGTCGGCACAGTTGTAACTATTTTATGATGTTTCAAAGTAGAATGCATCAAAAATGTGCTCAAATGTCAATTTTTTTGTTTTTTATAAAAATAATTGCTAAATATGTTAGACTTTAATATTCTAGCACCAAATTGTAAGGAAGTTGTTTAAAAAGTACTTTTCTGTCTAGAAACTAAACTGCAATTGAGAAAAACTTGTATTGTCAAACTCCAGTAGGAAGCTCATGGAAGCTATCATTTTGCTTCGGGTTTTTTCTGTTGCCAAGCCCAGATTTTCATCAGAAAGAGAGAGCCATCTACTGGATTTAAGCATAACATCATTGTGTTTTTGCAAAGTCCGTAGCAACCAACTTTTGTGTGGTTGCTAAGTGTTTTATAGAAACTCGACAAAAAACAATGGCTAACTTTAACAGCGATTTTCTCTGGGTAATGTTTTTCAGTGTGTAGCATGCACCTCAACTTCAACGTGGATTATTTCAGCTTAGAAATAACATAGAGATTGGTATTAAAATGATCCTCATGAAATGCAGATTCAGGATATGTGAATAACTAGAAAAGCTTAATTGCCGACCTATGGATGATTTTGTTATGCAAGCACACAAATATATATGTGTATGTATAGGCAATGCCATTGGAATGTTATGACCCTGTTCTTGATTGATATGATTTACCGAGTTGTGATTCTAATAATCTAGTTGATTATTTAAATAACCGAGGTTTCTCGTTTCTTTTCCCATTTTTTGGCATTTTATTTATGACTTAGTTTGCGTACAGGTTAATGTCATTATTTTTTGTTAGAAGCATCCCATTTGTTTTTTCAAGAAATTTATTAACATACGCCGCACCTATTTTTCAACAACAGGTTGCTTTAAATAAATTTTTCCTGTATTAGTTTTTGTGCAAGTCTGGAAAGCAAGGTCTGCAAATAACCTTTTTAAAATTCGGCAAAAATTCACGTGTTGTTTGTAGAAAACAGCGTGTATCTTTGTGAAAATCCCAAAAATTTATCATTGACAGTAATCATTTTAAATTTATTACTTTATAATATTATGAGTCAGAAAACCGCAGTTACTTACAAATTGTAAGGTCTTTCAAGCATATGATTTTTAGTTATTTTAGAATGTGTTTCTGATATTTTCTATAGATAGGTTTAGCTCGAGCAAATAGTTCATCCGCGGTCTCTTCACTCATCACACAAGATCTGAAAATTGGCACTGGGCACTCTCTTGTGCAGAAAGATTCAGTAGAAGTCAAATATTCAGGTTGGTTGTTCACTGACCATGCATTTGGGAAGCTTTTTGATTCGAATACCAGCAATGCGACACCTTTTCAATTTAAAATTGGCAGCGGAAAGGTGATAAAGGTGATCATTTTCTGATATTGATTAACTGTGTTTTTGAGAATGCATTAATGTTGGTGTTTAGTTTTGAGCTACCATGTCTATTATGATTGCAGATATTTTTCGCTGTGTGCTATTGTGTCTTTATCTGTCAAACCAGCAAAATAGCAGCTTATTTAGACATTTTTCTAAAAATTGGAAGGTGTGAGAAATTTTAATGTGTGATATCCATTGAGAAGACAAATGATATGGGTGAAGTTTAAAATTACATCTTGCAAAACTTGTACTAAAATATCAAATGTAATTAGTTAGGAGTCTGTTCTGTTTTTTAATAAGAAACCACAAGCAGTTACGAGAAACTATGGTATGTGTGTTGTCATCTGCCCGCCAATATAGCACAAAACCAGTGATAACTAAGACAAGGACAGGCAGCAGCTTTAGTTTAGAATATGTCCAGTTTTTTAATAAGAAACCACAAGCAGCTGTGAGGAATTATGGTACAAGTGATGTTATCTGACGGATACAAACCAGTGATGATTAAAACAAAAACAGGCAGCAATGTTGTTGGTGTCCTGCAACTAATTATGTCATTTAGCAAAAGCAAATTCATCAGACCACACTTGCTGCTCTAACATATTATCAATGTTAAAAGCGTTTGCTTTACTATTCTAAAAAATATACATGCATAAAAATTTTCACGTTAATCGGCATACAGTAGCTACTGTAATTGCACAACATGTCTTAGGATTGCAAGATTACTAAATGTTCTTTGACAAATGAAAGCCAACCATAGTAAAATTTAGGTAAATCTAAAGTCCGAAAGTAGCACAAAATGCTGTAAGCTGTAAAATTAGTCCTGAATTGTCTGAGAATTCTGCAAGGAGAGCCAGATGCATAAGTTACACTAATATTTAAGACACTGCAGGTTTTTAGCATGGGCATTTCAGTTTTATTAATTTATTATAAACTATAAACTACGGGATAATACTAGTACTAAGTTTACGGGTGGGTACAAGTGTAAATGATTAGCTAAAGAGAGGCACCACATAGTTCTGTTGCTTGTTGTCATCACAATTCAAGCTGCTAAAGGTGCAACTCGCTCACTGTGCAAAAGCAGACACCGTTGAATGTATAGGTTCTTGTATTCAACCCATTTAATACAAACAATAATATTAATAATAGGATACCATTATTGTTTGGTAGTGTGCTTTCTACTGCAAAATAAAGCCATAAATTCTATCAATTTTGAACTTGCATATTTCGTGTAGAATAGTGCATCGCAAAATATTACTCCGCAAACAAGGCCTAGGAGAAGCATTTTCGAAGAGAAAATATGGAGTTATACAGTTGTTAAAGGAAAGAGCAATTGAAAGAAAAACTGCTTTTTATTCCTTAATACTTGTCAATACTCGCACACGGCGCGCGTGCGGCAAGAGAGGAAGAGGGAGAGAGAGGAGGCAGTATGTTCGTATAAAGCAAAAAAAAAAAGTTACCTCGGCGCGAAGCCCCCCTGGAGGGTGAGGCCCCGGGGAAGTATCCCCACTTCCCCCCCTTGAAATAGGCCCTGTCCGCAAACAAGGCTTTGAAGCTCAATTCGCAAAACATTTGGCACGCACTTTTATTGGTTTACATTAAGTCAGGTCCTTGAATCTAATTTCAATTTTACAGTGAGTTGTTGACCAATAATCAAAGTTTATTTTAATCAACCAAAGCAGCAGTTTGTTCTCAGTAATGATTGTAATGTTTGTTAATAAATCATTTTTAAGGAAACATGCTTCATTTAAACCAAATGTCAACACTATTACTTTACTGAGCATTTGTATTTGTCAATGTGTAAGTAAACTTGCTAATTATAATTTTTTACACAAAGTGTTATCTTCATATTATCGCATTTCGCTAACTGGTTGTGCCAAAAATTCTAGGTAACTGAACAATGAACAAGATTTAGTTATTTGTAGTTTTTTTCAAATTTGGAGGCCGTGTTTTTGTTAATAGTGCTTCTAATCCAGTGAATTTTATTCAAAAATCATTACCAGTTTTATTGTCTTCCTTGTAACCTCTGTGTAAGATGTGTTTAATACTAATGCAGTAGTAAGCATTACCTGAGCATTACCTGAGGGGTAACATTCTTCAGCTTCATAACTATGCTGTTTAGTGAAAACTGCAAATTTTAGTTGCCTCTGTCATGTTTTGAAAACCCTGAAATGCGATGCAATTCACTGTTTTTTAATTTTTTGATGTCTTTTTTAAATTTAATTTAGGAAGTTTATGCTGTAATTATTACAACTTGTTAGGAAATTACAAAACCGTAATTTATTTGACCTCAACAGAGCAAATGATTTTATGTGGAACTGCCTCTGTAAGGTCAGATTATTGTTTATTTAAATATTTTAATAATATGGCTTAGTTGTGCCTATCTACCTAAAAGCAATCGGAAAGTAAATCGCCAGCACCCGCTCGAATAAAGATCTGATTTATTTCACATTTGATGTTTCGACATCATAAATTTTTATGTATGTTTTTTTATCTTATGCAAATTAGGGTTGGGATGAAGGTATTAGAGGGATGAAAACTGGTGGAAAGAGGATGCTGATAATTCCTCCTCATATTGGTTATGGAGAGCCAGGCATGGGAAATCGGATTCCACCTAACAGCACTCTTATTTTCCAGCTTGAGGTTGTTGGTGTGAGTAGAAGCTGCTTTGAATTGAACATTGTATGTTTCTTTTAAATTGTATTTGTAGTGAACACACCAATATATGGTTGCTGTAATTTATAAATGCGTAGATATTTTTAGAGCTGGCCTATACCCATATAGGCCTCTACAACTCGAGGATGTGTGAATAGTTGCCTAAACATGCGATGCATAGGCACCTTTTTGCATACTTTTGAAACCAAAGGAATGTATGTCGTACCTGAACAACCAGTATAAGTTTGTTACGAATATCTTAGTCACCTGGTACTATTATATAACTTATCGTGAACTTTTACTAAATGTCTTTTTCAAAGGCTGCCTTCGTATTTCACTTTCATTTTTTGCCGTTACTTTTTGCTATTTTGGATTTTCTATTATATCTTATAATGTACAAAGAACAGATAATGATTTTTTAATGTGGTTTGGTTAAATGTTTTGGTGATGGTTAGTAGTTAGTGTACTGAAAAACTGTTTAGTTCAGGTAATAGTTGGTTTTGTTTGATAGGTTAAGTCGCACAAAGATACTTCCAAAGTGGACGTCAGATCAGCAGAAAGTGAAACAGTACAAGTAAAGCCCAGAGCCGAAAGCATTAAGGAACGTACTGCCTCGCTTACGGAACAACTGTCACATGTAAGTTACTATTGTATGAATTACGTAGATGGCCTTTTTAATTATGGAAAGAAAAAATCTCAGTTTGGTGATAAAAATCATGGTACTGGTGAAGTAAAGAGTAACTTTATTGTTGTAGAGCGTCGTGTTCGAAATACAGATTTTTGAAAGAGCTGTGTCACGACATTTTGCCAAAACAAAACAAAGTAAAGTTACTTTTTGTTGCATCGGAACCACTAATTTCTAATTCTACTGACCTTAGTACACCAAGGCATTTAGCTGACACATTGAATGTCCTTAAAAATGGGCAGCAGGAAGGATGAAGATTTTCAGGCTCACCTAGGAACCCCGGGTATCTTAGCGAACTTTTCAGTCCAGCTAATGTAGATTTTTAGAATTTGTATTATAGCCACTCTGAAACACTAAGGATAGAACAGTGACAACTTGCTTTCACAGTGTGATTAATTGCAAATAGGGCTGATGTGGCATTTGAATAAACTCATTTAGAGTTTTGCTAGTGGCACTTGCAGTGGTAGTTTGGAGCTATAGGTCAAAAGTTATTTGTACCTTTAGACTGGTAGCCGTGGATACCAGGTACCATGCTAAAGGCATTGTGACATGACTATTAATCATGTGATTACACCTGCAAATTTGAAATTTCAACAGTAAAGCAAGCAGCGCAAAATTTACTTAGATGTATTAGAAAAGCCAATAACTGAATTTAATTATCTGATTAATAAACATAATAATCGAACTTGATGCTCTTTGCCAAAATGGTTTAGTAAAGAAGTAATCATTGTAAGTAAATATCTGTTAGCCACAGCAACAAGAAGAGTGTAGCCTTTCATATCCACGTTGATTTTAGAAATGTCATTTGTTGGATTTTGTTCTTCAGCATTCACCAACAAGTACAGACAAGGCAAAGCTCATCTCCAGAATGGCAAAAATGGGTCACCAGATGTTGCCTAGTGCGGCTGCATCCCAAGAGCAGGAATCTGATAATGAAGAAAATGACAGTAATCAGGTAGGTAAAATAGCCTAGGTTATAGTTTCCTAGTTGCCCCAACAAAATGGGCAGTTGTAAAATTTTCTGCTCTGTCTATCTGTCTCGGCTCTGGAGAAATGTTAAAAGTTGACACTTGACATAAGGGTAGGGTATGGGTCAAACTCGCAGCCTATTAATTCTTAGGTCATTCTGTGCAAATTTCAGTTCACATGAGTGTAGGTTAAGATGTCACTCTTAGTAAAATGAGTTTATGGTTAGGGTTACTGTGGTGGATTATTATTTTAGTTATTTTTCCTCTGCCAAGGAAATTATGCTTCAAAATTGACATGGTAAAAATGGGACAAATGGAGAAATGGGTAAAATGGCACAGGTAAAAATGACACGGAAAAAAATGGCACATGAAAAGATTGCACTGCAAAAACGGGCACAGGAAAAAATAGCATAGGAAAAATGGGCACAAATAGAAAAGAGGTAAAAATTGCACAGGAAAAAGTGATTATTTTATGTTATTTTAATGCAGTTAATTTCTATAATACAACTAGACCATGCTCAGTAGGAAGCAGATCTGTGCCAAAGTCGAACAATCCTAAACTTATTTGTCTGATTTTTTTATTAAAAAATGTAAAACATTCCTAAATTTAATGATCTGATTATTTTGATTAAAAAAACATAAATCAAAGATAAACAAGCAAATATACAAAAATGTACCTGTATTCGTATCATATAGACTGGCAAAAGGCACAAAATATTTTGTTCCTTAAGTAGCATTATAATCAATAATGCACGAATGCTCCACATAGTATTTATCTACCTTTCTTTAACCATAAATTTTGGCGATGGTAACCGACTGACATATTCGTATATGTTTACATTAAAAAGCAAAGGTTATAGACAACATTTCACAATTTTCCAAGTAAAAGTTTCTGGAAATGGAAGCTGGAACTAACATGTAGTTGTTTGTCCTGGTGCAGATAATAATAAACAGCCCCTCTTACATTTCCACGAAGTACTTCGCGGGTGCTTTTGTTCGTGGTGTTCGGTCAAGTTTTGCGAAAAAGAACGTGCCAAAAAATGCCCATTGGCACTCAAAACCACCTCCACAAAGTTTCGTCGAAATTTGTATGGTAATTTTTGCATAATAGGGTTACTGTTATAACAGACAAAAAAAGCAACAGACAAACTGTGTTGAAGCATGACTTCCTTGGCAGAGGTAAAAATAACTAAAATAATTATACCCCACAGTAAGCCCAACCCTAAATCCATATTTTGTTAAGTGTGCCATTTTTACCTACGTTTCCATCTATGTCATTTTGTCCTGTGCCACTTTTTTCTATGTCATTTTTACCGTGCCATTTTTCCCTGTGCTATTTTTACCTGTGCCATTTGTACCTACATTCGTCTCCGCTCAAGTCGATAATAATAATAATAATAATAATAATAATAATAGTATAACATGTTTATTTATAAAGCCCTCTTTCAATGATTTCCAGAAGGCTGTACAATTAAAAATATTTAGACAAAAATGCTAAAAAAGACTATATGATGCACTCGTGCTCCAAAGTTTAAAATGTTGCATTGTTCATAAAGATTCATGACCATGGTTCATGTTTCAGAAGAAAAGAACATAGTTATTCATAAATATTAAATTTGGCAGCAGAAATATTAAGCTAATAATTATAATATTTAAGGTACAAATGATGGCATTGTATCTGGTGACAGTGTTTGCTCACTTTGTGAATAAATTTTTTGGTAACTGTGTTTGCTAATAGTGAGCGGCCAAACAGATTAGCAGATTGTGTATATTATTAAAAGTAAAAGATTATATATGGTATTAATAGATAACAGCACAAGGGATGTGATTTGAAGTGCTAATGCGACGTTTCACTCTAATCACTTCACAAAATTTGACTAAAAGTAGTCACATATTCAAAGTAAATTAAAGGAGAGTTTAAAGGAGATTAAACACACAAATAGTGAATTCACTCACTCTGTTGAATATCAATAGCTTTGGTTAAGAGTAAATTCTATTACAAACAACCGTGTAAAACATGTTTTAGTTAAAAACCAGTCACTTCCAACAAGAAAATGGGTCTACATTCAGTGGTTGTCTGTTGGTTTAATTTGAGTTGTATTCTATTCTATACAATCTATTCTAGCTGTAAACAGCATAATTTTTTGGCAATAAAAATGATATTAAATTTTTAGATTTGCAAACATGTAAAAAGATCTTGTACTTTGAGTTGCGTTTATTATTGCTTTCACTTTTCTTTAGTGAAAAGGTGATTTGGTCAAATCATCAACAAGCAAAACATTGTAATGAGTGGTCAAAGGAGTTCTTAAAAATAGATGTTGACAAGTTTGTAGAGCTTTATGCATTTTAATTCATTATAAAAGTTAGTTTATTTCAAAATGTCTTTTATAAATGTTTATGTAGGCTGAGTCAACGATGTCTCCGCTTATGCCAGAGCCTTCGTCTCCACCTAAACAACGACCGTCGTTACACCCTAAACCTCGCAAGTCGACCTCTCGGCACCTCACCACATCGCAGCCGAGCAGTGAGCAAGCTGAACCGGTCAACATAGTCAAAGAACCTACAGTTTCTGCTGGTACATACTCGACACAATTAGGTACGCAAAAGTTACTGTTCTCAAAAAACATTTTGTATCAGCACACTATTATATTATATCTAACACTGTTAGCTAAACAAGATTGCTCATCTGCAGTATTTATTGGCATTCGTTTTTTGCTTGTCTTCAGTGAAAGCATTTTTAGTAGTAATTTTCAGACTGTTTAGACATTAGCAAACACTTTTGTAAAACAATACTTTGTTTATTAATACATTTTGATTATTTGTTTAGGCATACAGCAGCAGCCACAGCCTGCAACTCTTGCTTTGTACCAGTCTAACCTCGGTTATCCCGGCATGACTTATGTCCATCCAAGTACACCTATTCATCAGCAGACCTTGTATCCACAAGTACCGGTGCAACAGCAGTCGGCTATTCCTGCAGTGGATCCAAGCTTACAAGTTTGTTGTATTTCAATCACTGAGACAATGGCCTATTATGTGTGCTTATGATCAAAACTAAAAATGTGCTGCCGTTACCTCTGCAGTGTGTGTCAATTCATGTGCCAAATGAACACAGGGACATGTGGTTAACTCTAGGTTATGGTAGAAAGATATCTACTGTCAACAAAATTTTGTCAACATTATGTCAACATTAAGTATCTGTATGAAAGCATATTGTCTTTCCATTTTTTGGCTGATTATTGTAATCAGTAGTATATTATAATATAATAATAATAAGTAGTAGTATTGTAGTATTATTATTATTATTATTAAAATAAGTAGTAGTAGAATGTGGAAGACCTTGGATAATGATTTTGTCCTGAGTTGTCTGATATTTGTCACATGTATGGCTAGAAGTAACCTTGGCTCAATGTTGCAGTGAATCAGTAGGCTTTTCCTATTTGTTCAGTTAGAGAGCCAAACTATCGTGTTAAAATATTGCAAATGATTTATCTGTGCATTGCACAACACCCCGTTCGTTCTTTCTATTATTAAATTGTAAGTGATTGAACTATTATTGCTGATAAGTTTCCTGTGAATTATAATAATTCAGTTTTTTATGATTATTTCATTATTAATTTCTTTACTATTTTTTTCACAGCTTTTGACTCAAATAACGAAGGTCAGTCAGTTGCTTTAACTTGTTCATGTTCATGTCTGTTTGCAGATGTTCATGTCTGAAAGCCGTAATGTCAACACAGAGCTAAGATTAGCCATTGGAAAAATGCAGGATAAATTGGATAATTTAACAACCAAGGTATTTATGTTCGTTATTTTTGTTCTTGGCTATCGTGTTGCTAGTACTGTTTTTGCTGTTTTAGAGACCTACTCCATGTTATAGTCCTCTACCAGCTCATCTTGTGATAATCTAAGCGGGTCAGATTTTGATTTTGTAGGCCCTGGGCTACAGATACTGTGACGATTAACCCTTTCATACCCGTTGTATCCTGTGGGATACGAGAATATTTTCTGCCTTTAAAATTAATAAAATTTTAAAACTGACAGTTATTTGGTCAGTTAATAGTTATTTTGATTTAAGCCAATAACAATAGACTAAAAATGGTGATAAAATGGCAAACTAGAAAATCTACATAGCATAAAAAACTGCTCAAGGTACAGTACTTTAGAGACGACTTTGTACAGATCAGCATAGCATACATACTAAATGTCTTAAATACTTTAAAAAATTATCAGCAGTTACAGAATGAAGCAAATTTTTTGCTTTTGTTGTGCTTTTAAAAAAGTCGTTTTTTTGCAAATTTTCTCTTATTAAAAAAATAATTTGGGACTGAAAGGGTTAACAAAAGCATGAATGTCGAATTCTTCAAATCAGTTTATTCAACTTCTACAACATAATGCCAACATTAGACCCACATAGACAGGTGCAAGTCTAACACAACAAAAAGAGAAGAGATATTCTGATATTTACAAAATTAAAATAAGTTTTTGAAATACTAACTATTACTCACGGTTATGAATTACAATAAATAAATTACTGGTATTTTATCGTATATCATAAAATATACTGTCACTAGTACTAATTAGCTTTTATTTATCAATGGACTCTTTGAGGCTACTATAAATATGCGCATTTATACTATAATTAGACACATTTCTTTTATTTCTTTTCAATGGAGTATTATAGACTTTGATATATATATATAACTAAAAACGTTGAATATAACTAATAAGAAAATCACAGTGGAAATAAGCTAATATTAGTTTTTATATATATATATATATATAAAGTCCCTATATATATATAACTAAAAACGTTGAATATAACTAATAAGAAAATCACAGTGGAAATAAGCTAATATTAGTTTTTTTGCATCTTTATCCTCATAATGATTTAAGGTGTTCATAATTCAGGTACTATGTGTGTGCGTGTTTATAACCATGAATTATTGCAAAAGTTAATACATAAATAAAATTATTTGTCAAGGCTAAATAAAATTAAATAAAGACGCAGTGCCGCTTCAAATCTCTAGCATGCGCATAGTGCACGTTGCTCACAACTGATTCAAGATGCATGCTGCACACAGCATTGTCCTAGGTCTTTCAACTTCAAGAACCATGCCTGAGAATACCTAATCCAGAGGTTCAGTAGGCTAGAGGTTTAGTGGCAAACTACCACTAAGTTCTCTTAGGACTGAGATATCTTATTTCGTATATATGTGACAGAGATATGTGACCTCAATTCCTATAAAACTGTGTCGTTATAATTGGGATTGCCAGTGTGGCAGTACCAATGAGTTGGAATAATGGTCAAGAAAACATTTCCAGTGTATTATTATACAGTATATTAATTAATTGAGCCCTTTTTTATAGAGATTATTCAGCATGCTTCTACTCTCATTCTGAAGTAACTTTTCACAGTAAATTAATTTATCTTTTAGTGTTATTTAATTAATCTCTGAAGACCCTTCAGCAAGCAGAGGCCCCTTGGTTATAGCCTATGCCTTAACCTGGCATTGAACCTAAGTCCCTATCTTTAACTTCAGTAGTTGCCGAATGCATGGAAGCCATTCTGTGAGATGAGGTTTTATATTTTCTGATTAGGACATACCAGAAACAGCATGTCTCACTTCCCCATAGATCAACAGTAAATAATCTACTTTCTTGCTTGAACAGAGTGGTTCGAACACCTCCTCTGCCAGGTTTTGATGTTCTGTACCTTGACTTTAAAAAGGCTTTCAACTTGGTGCCGCATCCACATCTTTTGGTAAAGATGTTATACACAGAAATAAGAGACAACCTTCTCACCTGGTTCCAGTACTTCTTGACAAACTGCTGTCAATGTGTGATCTTAAATTGCATAACCACAAGTTGCAAGCATGTTGGCAGTGGTATCCCTCAGTTGGTTCCCATTGTTTCTTAATTTTCATAAACGGTATTATAAATTGCATATCAACTGGAAAATCATTGACCTTGTATGTTGACATACCATCCGTGATATGGGACGACTGCGATGGGTGTTTACTACAATTCGGCCTGAACAACATTGAAAAGTGGTGTGAAGAATGGTTATTGGAGCTTTAAAAAAGCAAGAACCATCTTTTGCGTAACCGTCTTAAAAGTCAAACTCCATATTATCTTAAAGATGGACCGGTTGAGGATAAATAATCTATTAAAGATCCTGACATCACAAAAACGAATGATTTAAAGTGGAATGTCCACATAAGCAATATTATTTTCACAAGCGAATCAATACGCAGGCGTGATCAAACGTTGTATTACATCCAACAAAGCCCCGTAATTATCTCACTTTAAAAGCTGTTGTGCGCGCAATTCTTGAGTATGCTTCAGTAGTCTGATTCCTGCAGTACCATCCTCTTAAAGCATCTCTGGAAAAAACCCGATGTGTTAGAGTAGCTGAAGACGCTGACTTTTCTGCGATTTCAACTCTGGAACAACGGAGAGTGACATCATTCGTTATAAGAACAACATCAACTGTTATAAGATAATGAATAGAGCATCCATCCTCCAGGAAAATGATTTTTTATGCCCTTCTAAACCCCTCTGTGAACACCTAGCCAAACTATTTCTTCCTTTTTCACGAATCAGTATTCGATCACACCTTTTTCCCTCCCACATCGTCGATCCTTGGAACAAATTACCAATGGAAACCATTCAAGCACCATCTGTCAATAGTTTTAAATCGTGTTTGAGAAAGGACCATAACTGTGTTCATTTCTAGGTCCCTATGACTTTGTTTCATGTTTCATCGAAAGTGAAGAATTTGCAAGTGGAGACTTGCAAATTTTGTAAAAACTTGTCGAAACCTGTATGAAAACTATAAGAATCTCTAGTAGTACGCTTAAATTTTGTGTAACAGTGTAAATTAGAAACATTGTTTGACACTGACTATGTCCAATAATTGTAACATAGAAAAAGAAATATTACTTTTGTGCAGGTATAAAAAGAATGTCACCTTTGGACTTGCTTTAGCACTTTTGTATTTATGTAAGCAAATTTTCCTCAACAAGCCATTTCAGTCGAGTAAAATTATGTAATTTTACAAAGCATCTATGCTAGCATCTATGCTACTCATTACTAGAATGGTTTTTGTGAGCTCAATAGCCTTTATCAGTTTGAATTCCAGTTTGAATTTACTTGTTGACAGTTTAAGTTGCTGTGATGTAGTTTTGTATTACAATCTGTGTTGAATAGCAGATGCTGGAAGTGCCTTTTTGGGAAGAAAACTAATGAGTACAAATTTTTACATTAATTGCAGCTGTTTGTTATTCATAACTACTTTTTATTATTGTAGCTTGACAAAGTCCAATCAGAAACAGCTTCACAAAATCAATCAGCTGTTGTAAGTTATGGATTGCCTCCTGTCCGTGACGTGGACACGGTAGTTTTGATCTCAGGTATACAACGATTAGTGCAGGTAAATATGCTACGAGACTAAGAAATCAGTTTTGATTTAGTTTATGTATTTCAATGTATATTTTAAGTAAGAAATGAAAAGGAAAAACAGTAATTGCATTTACTTGAGATTGTTTGTCAGTGATTCTTTATTCTTTAAAAAGAAACTTCCATAATTAAGAATGGAAAAAGCAGCTATGTTAATTAAGTGACGTTTGCTATTAATGTATTTTATATGATTAAATAATGAGATATTTTTTATTTTAGGAAAATGAGAAACTGAAGACAGATAGTGTAGAGAAAAGCCAGCAGATAGAAAAACTGAATGAGAAAATATCAAGTTTGATAGAAAAGAACCATAAGTAACTATTTTAGAATTAGAAATACAAGTAGAAGTAAACTTACTGTAAGGTGCAAATTTAACCATTTTTTCTACTTAAATTTGGATGGGCAGCTAAAAAAATCTGCCTGTCCCCAGAAAAATTTGCCTGTCCCCTGCATGGAGAATCTGATACAACATTAATTTTGTACAGCAATTTGGTAACTTCACAATGTTACATAGCATATATTTTCTTATACAGTAAATTCCTTATTCAGGTCATTTTAATAAAAACTCCTAAATGGGGATTGGTGTACAGATGACTTCTGCCTGTCCTCGGACACATTTACCGGAATTTTTGGGAGAACTGGCATTAAATTTGCAAACTGTACTGTAATGTAGCAATTTTGTTATTGTGACCTAGTGTGATTTTAAAATTTTGATATTGATAAAATTTGAAATTTGATTTGTTTAGTTATTTGAAGCGCTTTTATGGGGTTACTACAGTTTTTGTCGCACTTGTTAATTCTTTGATCCAGAGCATAATAATATTTTGAAAGCTTCTGCTACAAATCAAGTACTTTACTTTTTATCTGTCATCAATGCTACTGAAAAGTGCATTTTCCAGAAGATGGCACATGCTAGTGTTTCCTCTGCCACAATTTGTACTATAATTTGCTTTAATCTTTTTCCATAAAGGAAAAAATTGAATCAAGAAATAAAAAATAATCATTCATTGCTTTACGATGTTACTAAATTAAATGTCATCGATATTGTACATCAATATTTTAGGTTGTTGGAAAATAGTCATGCTTTGATGGAACAGAAAAACAAGCTGTTCATGAGTTCTAATGAACAATCTCACCATCACATGATAACATTCCAGGAAGAAAAGGTATCATGCATTATGACTTTATAAAATTGTTAACATTCATTAAAAAATACAACTAAACACATCATAGTACAATTTATAGGAATTTGATGGAGAGTTTTTGGTATGTGTTTTGTCCGTTAACAACATTGACGTGTAGTTGGAAACTTAGAAGTGCAGTTTATTTACTAATTCTCCAAGTGCAGGAATTGTGCGGCCATTTTTTGCGCACGTTTTACAAGTTTGGATCCATCACTCAATGGCAGGACTTAACTTAATGTAGATGGTTTTGGTGAAACTACAGCCAACTTGTTATTAAGGATAATCTTCTAATGTATGATGCTGAATGGATAAAGGTGTGTAGTTCCATTCAGATACACATAAAGGAGTGAATAACCTAGACAAAATCACTCGGACGCAATTTTTCCACCAGTCACGCATCCATTTACTTACCGAGTCCTCCCATGTTCAAATTTGCAGACCAGGTCACATAACCACTAATGTATTCCTCTTGCTCTGTTGACTAGCTACGTCTAGTTTCTCTAATTTTTTCTGGTCAGTTTTTTAAACCTATAAGCCAATTGTTACCTAAAAGTGAGTGCATCAAAATTATACCAAATGACATTGAATTTTGTGTTGAATAAGATTTTGTATGAAACAGCTTAAAATAATGAAAGACTGTACTGAAGCCATATCACGTGCTGATGTATTGCAAGCACAGTTAAAACAAGAACAGCAAACAACAGCTAAATTAGAAGAGAAGCTGCAGACAGTCCAGAGTGAATTGTCCGGTCGAAATCAGCTGATTGGTTCTCTGGAGGTTCAGCTTGAAGGTAATTTATGTCTTAGTTAAGTTTATAAATCATCTGTAAAGGTTGTTCAAATATTCAATGAAACATGCTAGTATAAAAGTTACGAGGAAGAAAAAAGTGCAACTGAATTAACTGAGCTTTATTTGTAGAAGTGACTGCGAAAATGTATAGGTTAACGTCATTAAATGTGTGCTTGCGTAGCAAAATCGTCCATAAGTTGGCAATTTACCTTTTCTAATTATTCGTGTATCCTGAATCTCCATTTCATGAGGATAATTTTGATGCCAAGCTCATCACTCTATGTTATTTCTAAACTAAGATAATCCACTGTGAAGTTGAGGTGCACGCTACACACTGAAAAACGTAAATTGAGAAAATCGTTGTCAAAGTTAGCCATTCTTTTTTGTCGTGTTTCTACAAAACACTTAGCAACAAATGTGGATTTGCAAGAACACATTGATGTCAAGGATCAAGCGAAGATCTAGGCTTGGTGACAGAAAGAACCCGAAGCATAATGATTGCTCCCATGAGTTTTCTCAATTGTAGTGCTAGTTTCTAGAGAGAAAAGTGAGTCTGGGGTTATAAAATTAGATTAGCATTTGTATTTTTTAAGCATTTTCTTGACAGTTTGATGGTAGAATGTGAAAGTTCATTATATTTAGCATTTGTTTTTACAAAAAACAAAAAATTGACGTTTGAGCAAAATTTGGTGCATTCTACTTTGAAGCATTTTAATGTAGTTTTAACGATGCCGACTTATGGACAATTAAGGTTTGCAAGCACACAAATATAGCACCTATGTAAAGCAGATTTATGAAGTAAACAATCTTGTTATACTGCTGACTGGAAAATTCTTGTTGGTGCATCATTCTGGAATAGAAATTACTGTTTGTATTAAAAGCTAAGGTATAATATAGAACTCTGTTTTTAGACAGAAGCAAGAACAGCTCAAATTTGCAGCAAATAGCAGAAGTCAGCGAAGGCAAGTTGCGAGCTGCAGAAGAGGAAGCAGCAAGATTGAGTGAAACGTTAGCAGCAACAAAAACAGAAACGTCTGAAAAATTGCTGGCAGCTAAGAGGGAAATTGAGTCACTGAAAATTGATCTAGAAAAAGCTGAAAACAATGTGAGAAGCTCAGAGACAAGTGTGACAAAAATGCATGATGATATTACTGAACTACAAAAGGAATTGTCTGGAAGATCGGGAGAGGTGGATAGTATAACAGAAGCCAGACAATTGGCGGAGAATGAGGTAGTGAGACTGAAGCAAAAATTGGATGATGAGTCAGCTGTAATGGAAGAAAAACTGTTACACTTCCGTAGACAAATACAAATTCTAGAAGACGAAAAATCAAAGTTAGAGCTCGAACGTGAAAAATACAAAAGTGACTTTCCTAGAGAAGAAACAATTCCACAGCAAGACGTAAATTGTGATGGCGGAGATTATAAGTTGCTGAAAGAAAAGCTGATGGCAGCAGAAACTGAGGCAGAGTCTTGGAGACAGCAAGCTTTGGAGGCTGAGAATACCACAGTTGAGCTACAACGTCAGTTCGAGAATTTTGGCAGTGAAAACGTCTTACGGCAGGTATGCATTTTATTCGTGTTGTATGCCTCATTCAGTACTGAACCTTATTTAAACATACTAAAAAACTCTGTTTTCATGTTAGTGAATACATTAAATTCAAACCTATTCTTTATTTCACATTTATTTACCACCACAGTTTTTGTCTTGGCTTTTTTTAAATTCAATGAAGCATGTTGATGATGACTGCAAGATGTAATGTGAAATGACCCATGACCAATGAAGTTTTTATTTCCAGTTGATGTCATTTTGCAATATCACCAGTTGTAAGGAGAAGTTGATGATGATTGCAAAATGAGATACTGATTATTAATATGACATTCATTTCAGGTAAAAAAGGTGATGAATTCTGTTTACCATATCACATGTGGCGAGTTTAGTTCAGAGCAACAATACGTTGGCGCCACCGTGCATTCTATGCTCCTGAAAACAATCAAGGTTAAACATACTGATTCTAAAATTCACTTTTATGAATTGCGAGTTTTCTATCCGCAGTTAGATGTGTGCTTTAGATATTACTTATCCGGCTGCCATGAAAAAACTCACGTGCTTTGACATATCTGAAAAACTTTGTGCAATAAAATACATGACAAGGTCCTGGGCTTCTAGATATGTCTGGTAACCTTGTCTTCTTTGGTGTTTCACTAATTTCTTTTAGAGGTGGTTTGTTAGATCTTTTAATGTTTAATGTATGCAATAAAAACTACTTTGTAGTTGTGTGTCTTTTACAAACTGAATTTTTTAGCTGTCAATACATTCGAGTCTCCTCTGTTTTTATGCATGCTTAGTTTCATCATTGGTCACACAATTAATTTTTGTTGCACCTTTGATTTTCACAGACGGTTACCATGCAAATGTTGCAGCAGTCTTCATCAGCCAACAATGCACATACATCTGTCACAACAGAGAAACCAGTGGAAAACGTTCGTTCACCGATATCTACAGGAAGTGGAAGTGGTGTTTCCACACCTAGTGATCAAGCTGATGACGACATCTGCCCTTTAGGACAAAGTGAAATTTCCCCTCAGGAGGTAAATATAAAGAAGGAAGATGCAAGTGTTCAAAAGCATCATGTAGCCTTGGCCGCTGATGCTGACAAAGACTGTGATGTACAAAACAAAAGTAAAGAGGAAGGAAAAGAACTGTCAGTCTCATCTTCAGAAAATATTGTCTGTGATTCAATAAAAGCTGCAAATGATTCTTCACTTGCCGTACCTGTTACAGAAACTGAAAACTTAGACAATGCTATAGAAGCTGAAAACAGTGAGTTGAGTCTGTCGAGCAATGCAGATTTGCCAGTTGATTCATTATGCATTGTCCAGCCAACTGAAAATGGAGAAGCCAGTGATAACTCACACATTTTCGACAAAATGCCTACATCTGATATGGCTCAATTCGGAAAGCCAGATGAAGACTTAAATACTAACACTAGAATTCAAGAAGACAGCGGAGGTCAAATTTCAGAAAATGCATCGATGCCAAAAATAGAAAATTTAACTGGTGATGTTAATGAAGTACCTAGTCTTATAGAAGATGTAAATCATTTTCAGTCAAAGCAAACAGGATCATCAGCATCTGGTGAACTAGGCAGTGATAACATAACATCCGAAATCTGTCGTGAAACTGACCCAACTGACGAGTTAGTACCATCCACGGGAACAGACGAAAATGAAGACGAGCTAAAAACTAAGCAGACTAATCTTGAAGCCCGCATGTCACCTGATGCTGAACATGTCAGTTCAGAAATTGACCAAGCAGGTGAAGAAAAGGTACCACTGCATCCAAACGAAACAATAGATTCTTATGTATCTGCGACAGAAGAAACTACAGAAGAACCGCAAGTCGCTTCTTCAAGCTCAAGTCACCAACCTCCTGAAGATCTTAAACAGGTGTTTATGCTTTATATCAGCATTTTATTTTGCGTTATTAACAGTGCAAACTAAGTAATGCACTTCACAACTGCTTAGCGCAGTTTTAAGAAGTTCGTATCAGTAAAGAGTTAATCATTATCATAATTCAGCAGATTGAAAGAGATATAGAAATGAATATAATTTTTTTATTAATGTTATCCTTACCAAATTAATCCCCAAGTCTCCATTTGTCTTTAGTTTGCTTTAATGGTTTCTCCCAATTTTTTCTCACTTGATGGATGCTTCATCTTATTAACAAATTTCTGGCCTTGCTTTAGGCACTGAGATTTTGTTTTTTATTGTAAAAAAAAGTGAAAATCAACACTATTAGAAATGAAATGGGCATAGCTTAGACAGATTGTTGTCAAAGATAGAGTTGCAGAGAGGCAACCATCGGCAGTGCGGATAACTTGTACCTATTAACTGCAAAGTCATTTATTTAGAAAAATGCGGAAATTTTCAAAACGAGTGTAAACATGTTACATCAACAAGGAGAAGAGAAGTGGTAGAAAAGGTGATTTTATGGAACATTTTGCCGCATTACAATGTATTGCCATTTTTAAAATTAAAAAAATATGGTTCGATAAATAGGATTCATTTCATGTCACTCTGTCACCATATATAGATAATCAAAATTTATTTCAAATCATTCCTAGTACCTTCCCTGATAAGTATGATGCATTTTGGGTCACTTTGTCGCCATATTTAAATAACTACATTCATTCCAAATCACTTTGGCGCCTTCCTCGATAAGTAGGATGCATTTCAGGTCACACTGTTTTATGGTAAGTTTCAACATATTGTCACTAGGTTTTTATGTTGTTACATATACAGTGTGACTTTGGTAGACCTACAAAAGTACGGTGAGAAAGTACAGTAGGCCTATTAGTTGATATGGGAAAAAACAGTATGTCGTGAAACCAAGTAACATCTTTAACAAATGATGCAACCACGAAAACCAAAGTTTAACATTTTAATTTCGTTAAAATAGTTGGCATAAAAAATTAGTGTGTTTGCAATTGTATGCAAATTGCATATCTACCACCTGTAAAATTTACCATAAATAGTTAGTTTATTCTTACTCTTAACAGTCGCAAAATTTATAAATGTAAACTGTGAAACACATAAAAAAATCACCACTGCCAAATCTTGCATATTTGTCTAGACACAGTTATATTCGAGTTTGCTTAGTCATTTAGTAATTTTTCACTATTATCCCAATAAGCTGTTAGCGTTCTGTCAGGAAGTATTGTTTCAGGCTTGGCAGTATTACAAAATTAAATTTTTTTATCATATTGATGTATTTAATACCGTTAATTTATGTTACAACCTATTAATCAGGAGTGCTTTGACGACAGCATCTCAGCATTGCAAAATGATGAAGAAGAGCAGATGGACATATTACCCGATGTAACCCCCCAACAAATAGGAGATAGTAAAACCAGTTCTATTAGTGAAAGGTAAGTTATCGATGAATAACAAGATGAATAACAATTTCAGTGTCCCTTAACCGAAGCCCTTGAGAATGGAAGATTCTTATTAGCAGAGTAACATGACTAGATTTCACAATATGCTTGAAATATATTAACTCTACAGTGACTACAGAAGTTATAGAAGTTTCCACCAGGAGTTACCTTTTCACAGTCCAACTGTTACTATGAAAATGGAGGATTAATCATTTGTAGTGCAACATGACTTGGTTTCATTAGAGGGTAGGGAGTAAATAATTATAAATTGCAAATAAAGGAATATTATATATTGGTGACGTTGATTTGATCTCGGTATACCTGACTGTTGGCACAGATATTGTTTTTTTTTGTGAAAATGGGTTTTTCTGTAAAACCAGAAATGTAGCTCAAAGCACCTCATTCTTAGCAGCTTAGTAGACAGCAAGCTGGCATATAGCACTTGCTGACAGACCTAGTAAATGTATTGGGATTCATATACATCCTTTTAAGAAGATCAGTGTGGTAGATAAAACCATTCAGAAGCTGTTTCCTGTGGCAGTCCCCCATCCATTTGCTGACAGAGCTCTGAATTGCTTAACTTCTGTTGCTAAGCAAACACAACACTGTGATCAGCTAGCTGTTTCCTGTTTATGTTTTAAATAGTAGTGCTAAAGAAGAAATGTCACTGTCTAATAAGCTGAGGAGAAGGGGTTGTTTGAAATTGTAGCTGTGTGTTACGTTTTGAAAGAATTAAACAGGTATTCTTATTTTTTTATTAATTGTTATCTTATATCATTGTGATTTTAATTTATCATAATTTCTGATACTTCTCGCTAGGCTAAATGTATGTTTTGTGTATCATAAGGTTGTTTGGGAGTGATGACGGCAACGATGACGATGATGCTGAGCTGGGTTCTTTATTATTTGGAGGTTCATCGGCTAAGCCATCTGCTTCACGGAGCCCCTCTCATGAGCATGTAGGTTCAGTGGAATCAACGAACGATAATGAAGTTGTGAGTAATTTATGGTTATCTTCCATATCTCTAGAAAAATTGTTTAGCACTTTCTTAAATAATTACACGAAATTCTGCACAAGTTCCTATGGAATACTTATATCTGCACCCTAATGATTAATGAGCATGAAGTTAATAAACATTCCTGTATGGGAAAAATCTGCAAATATAAACTTGTTGGTGCGATATTAATCTCTTCGTTGCATTTTTTAACAGAATTATCACTTTAAGCAACCACCACCGCTGTTTGGTGATGATGACGATGATGATGACTTAGATTGGTTAAAGTGATTAGAGCTTTCTACGATGCCTGCTGTATTCGTGATAACAATGCAAGCTAATTTTTACATCATATCTTGATGTGCCATAATCTTTTATACCGTTCTGCAATGATAACTAGCTCAGATATGACTGGTAATTGCTCAGTTGAATAGTAATTGCTGAAATGACATTATTATTCATCTTTGAAAGTATAATTACTTGCTTGAACACTAAAATAAATTGTATTTTTTAATGTATCTATTTCTGCTGTCTGCATTTGGTTTTGTTAGGAATATCCCTAACAAATATTAGTTGAGCAGCAAATCAATCTCTTCCATATAGCAAACTGGTCCAGTAATGTACACAAGCACATGCTAAATTACATTAAGTTCATTTGCTTAATATTTGTTGCTGTGCAGCTGCACCCTTGATTGAATTATCCTATGCACGCACGTGTTTCAAAAGCATTAGATTCTTTTTCGTTATGCTCACTTGCATGCTGCTGGTAGCAGCGAGTCCTGACGTGCTATCAACGTATGGAAATTGGCTGGAGAAAGTATTTTACAGAGGTAGTAATGCTTTGGTGAACATAAGTTAGCATGTAATCGCAAGTTTCTTATGCTAAAGCTTCTCGAAATGGATCCTCATTGTTATAAATTCATTTATGTAATGGATAAAGTGAAAGTGTCTTATGTCCAGATGAATTTACAGATTATATCCACTGTGTTTGTGTTTTATCTAAAGAAGTTATGATTAAAATAGTGAAGCCATGAATTATGTTATAATCTGCTGTGCTTTGATAATATAGCATATAAATATGAATCTATATTTTTATATAAGTCTTCTTTTATACAAAAATTATTGGTTCTGGTATGTAATCACTTGGCAAACTTGTGGTTAAATTCAATTCATAGAAACGTAAGATTGTATGATATTATTTTTGTTTTTAGGGGGCAGTAGCTATCTTTACTAATTTTAGCCAATTTGGTTGCCAAACAGTTCCACAATTTGGTGTAAAAAGTAATTGCCATATTGTTCTTGTTTCATTAAGATTTTAAAAATGCCTCAAACGATATTCTTCGATTGTTGTGTAATATGGTGATTAATCTGTGAAATAAGTGGCCTAATTTTTGTTTTGATTTCGAGGCATCCCTACTTTCCATGTCATCTTAAAACGTTGTTTTTTGTTACGAGACACTGTGTACAAATCTGTGTCTGAAGTTATCAGAAAGCTGTAGTTTTTTTGTTGCTGATGTCAAGAATCATTTATGGGCTGCAGCAGCATTTTAAGCAGAATAAAGAATCCTGTTATTGTTAATAAACACAATTATGTTGGTAATGAATGTAATTATATGACCATAGTTATGTATCTCATTCTGCATGAAACATATTAATGTAAAGAAAAAAGCAAAAAAGACTTAAGCAGTGCCAGAACAGAAAATTTATGACTACCATACACAACTGTAGTTAATCAATTGATCAGTCTAGCAAACAGATAGCATAGCAAAAAAACGTGCAATACATTTCTGCTACAGGTGAGTGATTAGTCAAAATTCTAGTTAAATGTCTAGAACTATAAACAAAATAATCTGCCTATGTTATTTTTCAAAGAAAGATTGAAATTCAGATATCAACGCAAAAGTAATTGTAGTCACTGTCGCGAATCTCACAATACAGGGTGGGTATTGGTTAGGGGTGAGTATTCTCTGCCAGAAATTGAATCGAATTTGTGACTTTCGAATGTTAGTCATACCGAATTTTAGTATTTCGAATTCAAATTGAGTTTGAAAGATTTTCGAACCACCAGTAAAAAGCAGTCTTATAAGGATCATGCATATTGCTCGATTTTGTTGTGCAATAAAACCACTAATAATTTGTGTAAAAATTACTACTACAGAAATCGCTACTAAAATGGGCTAATTGTATGATATTTCAAACGTTTTAATGATAAAGAACGTATGTGGTTGAAGTGCTGAATTATTCGAATCTATAATTTTAGGTTCGAATCAACTTCGAACGTTCGAACTCGAAAGTTCGATGCTCTATCATACAAAAAATAAGCTTCTTTAGCATAAAATCGCGGATTAGGCCTCGGCCGCCACGCGTAACTGGTCAAAGATTTCCTATTGTGCCATGCTGTGTAAAACTGTTAGTGAAATGATGCGATAATGTAAAACTCATTTTGTAACATTAAACTTGAAGTGAATTATGATATAAATCGAAATATAATAGGAGGCATTTAACGGCGATGGCAAAGTTCAAAAAAAGAATCCAAAGGTAAAAGACAGTAGGACATCTCTTCTGTTGACGTTATTACTGTCTTTGTGTTGTCGTCTCTTAAACCCAGCGCACAAAATTCAAAATTTGTCTGCTACAATTTTTGCTTGTCTGCGTGATCGAGAAAAACTGTTTTATATAATATAATCTTAAGTTTATTTATTTAAAGTGGATTTACAAAGTAGTTATAACTGGTACGAGTCTCCGCAGTGTAACTGTAACTTGTAAGCTAGTCAATGCATTAAAACACTCGTGCTAATTTACCAATCAGTAAGATTTGCAACTCAAATATAAGATATGTTTATTTCACACATGCAGTACAAACTAGCCAATATTGAAAATATTTTTATAGAAAAAAATGTGTGAGGGCAATGTACGTCTATAACATCAATTATTAGGCATACTCCTAAAAAGTACTTATCATCTGGAGATGAAACTTTGCAATGAATCATTACAAGTTTGACAATACACGATTTTACAACAAAAGATACAACATGCTCTAATCTGCAAGAACAATAGAGATGTTGTACTCGTTACTTATTTAGTAAATACTCTAGGCTCAATTTGTCTTTTTTTAAACATTTTGGTCATTCGTTTCGGTTACGTGTACATTCAAAATTGCAACACTAACTTAGCCTTCCTTTCATGTTATGGTTGAACTACGCAGTTGTTCAACAAAACAGTACATTAATGAATATTAAAACTTAATGGAATTCAAACAAATTTGTTGTTAAACTTATTTAAATTAGAACATACAAAAATATTATTAGAGTGATTTTTAAATTTTACTTATGAGTAATCTGCTCTTAAAACCTACCTACAGTAATAAACAAAATGCATCGGTTTCTGCTGTTCTGTTTGGGATGCTGGTGGGGTATTTAAAACGTTTCCTAACAACTGTTGTAATACTTACATTTAAGAAGAGATTCTGTTACATTTCTACTCGCCTTGATGCTTTAAGTAATCGCAAAACCTGGTATTTTTAACTTGGTATATCGCTGAATTCAGTGTATTTTAGGGAATTTACGCAAAGTCATTGTATTTGCTAAGCTCATCTCAAACATTGTCTATACAATGAATATGTGCTTTCCTGGGTGTCCCATCAATAGGGTTGCAAAACAATTGGAGAACTAATCAATAAATACAACAGGGTATTTATGCATGTAACACCTGTAAATTGCCTTGTTTTCTGAAGAATAATACGTGCCAGTAATTCACTGATTCTGCTCTTTTAATAAAATGCTAAAGGAGAAAATTCTGCCTCCATTATTATTTCTTTGACTTCCACTGTCGGTTTCAGAAGGCCCCGACAGACTTATTTTCGCAATGAATGCAGACAGTGATTTTAGTGCATGCATGCGAGTGTGTAAGTTTTTCATATCAAATTTCACAACTGATTGCTTAATTATAATAACTGGGCGCTTTCATCCTGAACTGCAGTGCAGCAGGTGTGGAACTGCCATTAGTGCTGGACATTTTTTAAATAAATTAATCAAAACAAATGGGAGTCAGTCAATAATTATTTATTTTTAAGCAAAGATTTGGCCATGAAGCAGGCTCCCATTTCAATAAATAGCTACACGCAAACACACGCACAGTGCATCCACTGAGAAATGATTGCACGAATATGCATCTTTGCTGAGTCGTTTGTGGTGTTTAGGTCACTTTATTCTACAGGTCTAGCACACTGTTTTGCAAGTCTTGTGTTCTTATGTTGCTCCTCATCATTAAGTAAATGTTCACTTTTTATTGTTATGTTATTATCTTACTCTGTTTGTCTTAAGTATTTGCAGGACTTTTTGAAAATTTCTGCTGTGATGTTATGAGTTTGCCTTCAAAATGGGTAAAAGCAGTAGCAAGTTGTCGTCAGCAGAAATCTCTGAATTGCAGCTATGTACATATTTTGACAAGAAGGAACTACAACAGTGGCACAAAGACTTTCTTAAAGACTGTCCAAGCGGACTTTTGCGGAAAGAAGAGTTCCAGAGCATCTACCAGCAGTTCTTCCCATATGGAGATCCATCAAAGTTTGCATCATTTGTCTTTAATGTGTTTGATTTGAACAAAGATGGAACAATTTCATTTAAAGAGTTTATTATGGCACTATCCGTGACATCTAGAGGGACACTAGATGAGAAGTTAGAGTGGGCGTTTAGTCTGTATGATTTAGATCATGATGGCTACATCACTAAGGCCGAAATGGTGGACATTGTTGATGCCATTTACTCAATGGTTGGTAGCATGCTAGATCTGCCTGCTGACGAGGATACACCGGAAAAACGGGTGAACAAAATATTTGAACAGATGGATTTGGACAGAGATGGTCGTTTGACAAGAGAGGAATTCCGAGAGGGATCAAAGTCAGATCCATGGATTGTGCAGGCCCTCACTATAGATACGACATCGTAAGATTTACATGCAAGATCATATCCGTTCTCACCAGTATTAAAAACTGTCTTCATGTGTTACAACGTATTCTAATGACCTAGAAATTATTGTCGTAGACCCACGGGCATGTTCTCCTATATTGGAAAGTGATGCTGCGTGGATTTTCGCAATCATCAGATGAATTGTATCATCGTATGTGTTGTTCCAGAAATACCACACCAGTGCTGCTGAATGCTGCTTAAACTAGTTAATTGTTACCAATTTATAAACATGCGTTCATTCTGTTTAAATAAATTCCATGTGAGAGATTCATTTACTAAAAGTTTCAAATATATTTTGATCTGATTATATGGATTACTGACAAAATGTAACTAGGATATGGGCTGCTTCTTTACCATTATCCCTGAATCAGTTTCTTAACTTTATTCTGATTCTTAAAATTTGCTGTACCTGCTCGATAAAATGTTTTTGTGCATAATGGATTCTGGGAAAAGTTTGTAAGCTAACATTGAGGCCCTTAAGGGATTTAAAGAAAATTTTTCAGAATGGTGCTTTTATATGCATGCTTATAATGTTGAAATGCTATTTTTAACGGTTATCTTTGTTAGTTATATAGCATTTATAAAAATGGAGCAATTTTTACATGTGTATTTTGTACGGGCTGTTTTTCCATAAGGAACTATTTTAATATATCATCAGCTTCATATCTGGCAAGCTTTTGTTCAACATATTTCAAGTATTTGGCCAGATTTTGCTGGATTAATGTGCAGCTCATTAAGTGAATGTGAGGCGGTGGGTTACTGCATCGTAAAATAGCAATCAAGGTTGAGTCCTGGTTCCTAGGAAAGGATGATATTGAAACAAGTACAGCTATTCATATTTTGAGACCTGAAGTATATTGCAATGTTTTAAATGTCTACTCACTTCCTGTTGTTTCACAGTTTTCTTAGGACGTGCTGAGATCCTTTGCAGAGATGAACTCTTTTGCAGTTTGGCAATCTGGATGGCATATTGTAGCTTTCAGTATGAGAACCTTCAGCTAGTGTTATTGGTGCAGTGGGATTAATAACAATTTCTTCATTAGGAACTTATGATACATATATACTCTATACATATTCGTCATTGATGCAGACAAAACTGCCCAAAAGCAGGTTTCTTAGCCTTCATCCATACATATGCTAGTCCAGGTTGGTGCTGCTTAACTTTGCAGACAAATAGTCAAACCTATCATATATTGCCCTTCCGCATTTGTATGAACTCCAAGCTTGCTTGTGGAAGTTCAGTTTGCTGGTAGTTGTTTTTAAACCTGAATTTTAAACCCACGTAGAGAACACAGATAGCTTATACAACTGAAGGAAAATGTTCTTGTAGTTTCTGAGTTAAAAATCACAGATGCAGTGGTGTAAAATGAGGGAAATCCAATATGCTAATCTGGAAAGGCATTCTGGTCAACAGTACGAGCTAACAGAATTTTATGAGTGTTTAAAGGACAATATTTACTTTGCTTAACTGCTACATTTCCTTTCGTAATGGCATTTTTGTTTTCATAACGTTTGCTATCTGAAAAGAGCCAAAAGATTTATTTTAGCTTTTAAGGATGTTGTTACCCATATTTTGTTCAAGTTTTTTATAAAACTTATCAAAAACGAAGAAACTAGTTAATGTTCACTATTGTAAGCCATCGTTGTTTTTCTAATCTGGCTTATTGCACGGTGTTCGTTTCTACGAAGTTTCAATCTCGCCTTACATCTGTTTACTGGTTAAACACATGGCCTCCGTGGTTAGCTAATTTTAAACTATCTAATACAAGTTGTTACTAATGTTACGTCAATGACCTGTGTGTGTGTTGCCATGGCTGCGTGTTTATTAAACTCTTCATGTTTTCATAATGCTGAGTTGGTGCTTAGTAGTTGAGCAGGCAACTGTTTCAAGTTTACCTTTTTAACAGTTTATATGATGGACATCTTTGAATACTGAATATACCAAAGATATTTTTATTTATTGCTTATTTATTCGAATATTATTTACGTGCATTTAAGTTATTTTGTGTGCATTATATTCCGGTTTGCTTTCAATCAGTCTGCATTGATAATATCGTATTAATACTGGTATAATTTGGAAAAAGTTTTCATTAATTCTGTTGTTAAACATATGTCTGTGGACCCAAAAATACTCAGGAATATTGGTCATGTTACATGTAGCCTAACTCTGCTTCTGAAGTAGTTTAGGCATTTTACTGTACACTTGTTTCTTCATTCCATTATGGCATGTTTGCATATTTTAGGCTGTGACAGTTATAGTTTCACTGTGCTTCAAAAACACGATATTAAGCCAAATTTGTGTGCAATTTGTAAATCTGTAACAATACTTTTTTACAGTTTATATGTTAGGTAACTAGTCTTAATTAATACAAAGAATCTGCCAACTATTTTTGTACAGGTATTTTTAAGTTTGCAGTCCAACACTTACTGTAGCATAGACATTTCGTAATCTAGTTGCTCTGTGTATTTTTGATTTGTGGTCCCATTGTTTACTGAGTGACATTTTAACTAATAGGTAATAATAAAATTATTTATGTTTGGTAATAAATAATATTTTATCTGCATGTTATGATTACAACCACTGATATTTCAGTGAACTGACTAATTTGTAATCATTGTCATCATTATTATCTTCATCATTACCATTATCATTATCATTACCATCATCATTATCATTACATCATCATCATCATAATTATCTACGTCTGCATCAATCTTAGCTATCACCTTCATCATCATGATTATCACCATCACATCATTATCATTATTAACTTCATCGACGTTATCATTACGCGTAATATAATTTTTAAATGCCTAAATTAGATTTAATGTTGGCTTGTGGCTTATACATCTCTATGATACATTTGGCCTTCAAAGTTGGCTGGATTTGGCTCTCGGCCTTGCCACTCTTGAGCCGGCCAACAGCCGTTTACGGACTTTACTTCAGAGCAGCCGGCCATTGTTTTACTTTTTCAAGATTGAAATTTGTTTTAATTATAAGTAGTAAAAATATTGTGGAACACCTTTATATAAGGAACACTGCAATCTATAAAATTACATAATTTATTATAACTGTTATGCTCAGTCATTTTCAACTTACATCATACTGTCAGTAATGACACTCATATGACCAGTCATTATGCAGTGATAATCAGTGGCTAACAATTACACCTCTACAAAAATAATTAAAAATAAGGTACCGTCTCTGCACATACATTTTTTTATAAGTTTACATAACTTGCGTTACTACAAATGCTACTGCTTAATAAGCTACAACTAATACAAAGTGACTTTAAGATATGCAGGCTTAGATTGCAGAACATGTTGTCAGTAAAAAGGTACATAACCTTTGTCGTTCAAATATTAATGTATGCCTACATGTACCACAAATGTCAAAAATGAATACATCCATTCTGTGCATTTCACGCTTGGCCAATTGATAATCTTTTTTGATAAATTTGGCCTCCTGTGCAAAAGGAAGAAAAATAAGAGAATTTGTCAAGTGATATCAAGCGAGCTTTCGTCTAAAATAATTATTAATAACATTCAAAGTCGGTGATCTGACTTCTTAGGAGGTTGCGCTTGTTCTGAACTTTTCAGAATACCTTTCGTGGTTCTTTCCGTTTCTGTTGAACCCCCTCCGTATGTGGTGGTCATGGTGCCTTTGCCGGATTTGGCAAAGCATGCCCTTTTCTTAGCAAAGAGCAAGGCAACGACGGCTATCACTAGCATGCCAATGATCAATACTACCAAACCAATCACCAGACCAGCTATAGATTGACTTTCTGAAAAATTATTGACAAAATATAATTTTTTTGCCGGTAATTGTTTTTTAACGTAAAACACAATAAGTTGTTTCAATGAGACATTTGAGTCACCCTTTTGGTAAAAAGAAAATTGCTTCATTAACTGGTTGTAAGGAGTCCTGTGCAGAAACAGCCCTGATAAAGTTTCGGAAATAGGTCTAGTATGCAGCACTAAAATGGTTACTGCAGGTACATGTGGCAAAAGTGTATAACGTGTAGGCCCTGTTGTAAGGGTTTTTTGAGTGGGTAACATAGCCAGTCTGGTCAATTTGACTATGCTGAATCCGAAATGGACTTAGCAGAAAGGGTGGAAAATGCTTAAAATAAAATGGCTACGAAGTTTTGAAGTTTGTGCACAAACAATATAGATCAAAAGAAATTCCATGAAAGTCAATATGAAGAAGCGGTTATGACATTTATTCCAGGGTAGTTGGACCTGAGCAGTCCATTTCAGTTACACTTATTTTTAAAATAGCTGCAATTTTTAAAATGACTGCTACACAATACGAAATTATGGCAATAATGCTATTATGTTAGCTGTTTCACTTAAAAACTTATTATAAGTATGAAAACAAAAAAAATATTTTAATTAATTTGACCTTGTTGAATCTAAAAACTGCTAGACCCCCAAAAGAATGCAAAACTACCAAATCAGCCCAATATGCCAAAAGCAAAATGGCCGCTGGGTCCCCAACATATATAGTCCAAGTGCTGGTACCAGCTGAAAGATGAAAAAAGTATATGATGCTTAAAAAACCAATTATGACAATACCTTAGTTAGAATTTCAAAATGGCTGTCAAGATGGCTACAGCCAATTGTATAATATATTAGCAATATTGCATGTTCTGCTGGAGGTAGTTGATATAATTTTAGTATCAGGTTTACATTAGATAAGGTTTAGGGTAGTGTCATTACTATTCATACTGAACTGTAACAATATCGATAATGTCATGTATGCACACTACACATTCACTGTAAAGAAGTGGGCAACAAAAAAACAAGCAGTTCAAATCAGAATTGATAGATCCTGGTATATAAGTAATGGTGATAAGAAATTAATACCTCTAAAATAATCTGGCACATTCACCACCACATTTGGGCAGAGCTGTCTAAGTAAGACTTGCTTAGACACATTTACATCTGATGCCCTTTGGCTGGCTGGCAGCAACATTTAATAAGTTGATGACATACTTCAGGTCTTAATAGCCAGTGTGGTTCCCATGTCACATCACTGGACTTGGCAGTGGACTGGATGGGGCAGTAATCAGTGTCTGGTCCAACAGTATCCTGCCTGATATGCCACACGTCTGGTGTGCTCCAACACTGAGGCAGATGTAAACTAAGTTATCATTTTTCCTCTCTATGTCTCTGAAAGCTGAAGTGTGTTTTAAAACCAGTATTGGCAAGGAGTGCTGACAGAATTGCTGCTTTTTCATGGCCCATATTATTTACAATTAGGCCTACTTATCACCTAAGGTATGGCCTTCTTAAGCTAGTAGCAGACATTTTTCCTGCAATATTGATAGTGGCGGCCATAATGGATACTACTGTAAATCTTTGACCTTTAAAGTCTATATACATATAAATATCATCATCATCCTATTTGCCTTAGAACATGCTGTATAGCTAATATATTATTACAAGCAGCTCCAGCTATCTTGGCAGCCATATTAAAATCTTAATTGAGGTGATGTCTAGCTATTTTTAAGCATCGGATATAGATTCCCTAACCTTGAAAACCTATATTTAGACACTAAAATCTTTGTCTTACCTGCCCTAAGAGCTAACATACGGCTTTTAAAAACTCGCAGTAGCCATCTTATCGGCCATCTTGAAAATAGCAGCCATGTTGGATGATTTTTGAGTGGTCTCAAGATATTTGCTATGCTCCCCAGCTATCAGAAGCCAGTAATTTCCCGGGACGTTTAAGGTAAATATCATCTGAGCTTTGCTTTGGTGCTGGATACGTGAACACTAATAAGTGAAGTACTCACCAACAATAATAACTTGAATACTACCAGAGCGATGGCTTCCTAATTTATTCATAACTACGCATGCATACTCCCCTCCATCAGATTTGCTCACTGAATCGATAATCAACACGGCCTTTGCCTGTGAAATATACCACTTAGTATTTAAACTTAATACCGTTGTAGACCTACTTTTCAGACTAGGCTTTTACACAAATTAACAATTTTTCTCTGGTAAAACAGGTATACTAGATTGTGGTATGTTGAACCTATAGAAATACGACGTCTATGCAACGTAGAAGCATATTTTAATAATTCACTCTGATTAGAAATTAGCATAATTGGTTAATGATGCCTAGACATCTTAGCTTAGAATCTTGTTTTAGGCCAACAAAATAACAACAGCGAATGAAAACAACAAACACTGAGAACTACATTTTTGAAAAAAAACAACGTGCATATTATGTAAGTGACGACGCATTTCAACCATGCTGATATTATTGTCATTTGTGGCTTCTATTAAATGCAACCATAAAAAGGTTGGTACGTAAATCTTCAACATGTATGCCTGGTCAACCTGGTCATACTAGTTTAAACGAAAAGGAAACACTTTTCATAACTAACGCTTAAAAATCGTCTTCAAATTTTGTTTCATTCACATGCTGTCTTATTGCACGCAGAGCTTGCGTTACCAATGGCGCTGTTTAAAACATAAATTTAAACTCCCACTTAGTCGCAGTCATTTTAACGGTAAGTCGTTTGAAATGAGTTAAGATAACCTTGCGTAAAGTTTGAAAAAATAATAAGTGCATTTGTGGCACACTAACTGCTAACTTAGCAAAAGTACAAATTACATTTTATTGTCAATAAGATTAGTAATGTGTTTTTTGGTGAGCCAGTAGTGACGTTTACCTGTTGGCGCAAACATTTTAAGAATTTAATTTTCCAATTACATAAGCACTTCAAACAGGTAAGCATAATATTAAGCAATATAACTTGGAGTGGAATGTTTTTTGGGATATACTTTAAAATTTCGTTTCGTTGCCCTTTAGAACAGCTTTATTTCAGTAGCTGGCGCTTTTACTAGGGATTATTTTGCCAAATGCAACTCCTCAAATACATTATGTATAAAAACCTGTGAAGATAAACCATCATGAAGCCACGTGTATTCAGGTAGAGGATTGCCTTCCGCTTCACATTTTAACTTCAGCTCAGATCCCTCTTCCACTGTTACTTCAGAAGGCAAGGTGATGTTGATCAGAGGTGGATCTAACAAACAAACGAATAAAATTTTCAGCAATTTCTTACCGTGGCCAAAATGTTTTCAATGAAAAAATGAGGTTGTGTAACTGTATTTGACATCATTATGATGTCGTAATGCGGAAGTGTTGTTCAAGCTTATGAACTTGAGCGTTTTTTACGTGTCATCGCTTAATTCTTTTCTCTTTAAGTAAGTTGTACACTTCCAGCAGCTATACAGTCTATTACTGTATGACTGCACTTCGTTGTACTTTGCTCAGCATATCTCAGCACAATAGTTTATTTCTTGTTTACTATTTCTTCAGAACACCCTGTACGAGTTATTAATAAAGTCGAAACTACAATGCTGTAAATCTCTAGAATCTTAATACATTTTTCACAATTTTTTTGATTTTGAAAAAGATTGAAGCATCGCCATCAAGGTTAGCAGGCCCAAAGAAATTATATCGAACAAACTTTATCTTAATTGCGCTCGCAAATTTCATCAAAACTTATGTTTTTCACTGCAGTGACAGACTGTGAAGGTGAATATTTTGCAAATAACTTGAAAATGAGTAAGGTGTATTTTCTCGTAGGTATTTCACAAAGGTGGTTGTACGCCTATGTGTACTCTTGAAATGTTCACTTACATTCTACATTTAAAACCAGGTACGTCTGATTGGTCATCGTGCTATTGGGATAGTCCATGTCTGTTGAAATCTGGCAGACTAAATGCATCTGGTTGTGCGTTCTGTTCAAGACCCTCACTTCAACATTATTTTCCACTTTTAGCAATGGTTCCTTGTTGGGGATGATTTCACTAGTAAAATTTTCTCCGTGTTCACTCAGAAAAACCGTCTCCTAATTGAAGAAAAAAATTGTTTAAGTGCGTATTCTATACGAGCCTTACTTAGGTGCATTAGCCTACGTGAGTAACAAGACTTTGCAGCGAACATTTTATTAGGACTGCAGGACAAAACGCTAAAATGCTAAAACAGAGCAGAGGCATGGATAAAAGAATCAGAGAAGGATAAACTCAATAAGTCAGTAAGAGTGTTCTCGCTATCTCTCTCTCTCTCTCTCGCTATCTCACTGCTTCTCTGTTAGCACAACTGTTGTGTTGTGCCAGATTTAACTGGCTTATAAAGTCGATGAATACTGGTCGCTATATTGCCCGTCATAATGTTCAATTTAAAATATCCCCAGACGTTGACATGCTGGATTCTTTTTGTTCACTTATTCGTTTTTATTGAAGCTACAATGTCAACAAATTCGAAGTAATGTGGCACAACAATAAAAGTTTGCACTCCACGTCAAACAAGATACATACATTTGTGTTTGGGTCTAGTACATGCACTGAGAAGATTGGGACAGGGTTAATGTCCATTGCGACACAAATGACGTCTAATGTCTCATACTCTGTCACATCCGCATTGTTGATTTCTGCATCTGCTTCGGTTGTCGTCCAGTAAATGCTTGTAGGAGGCACTGCAAAAAATTGCCTATTAGCAGAAAAATATTTTAACTTATAGCTACTCGTAGCTGTTTTAAATGTTCGTTACCTTAACTAACCATTCGCCGATTTGTTCTTTTCTTATGTATTGTTTGCCAACAACATATAATTATTAATTGTGTGAACCAATCAGCATAGATTACATGAAACCAAATAAAATGTGCTTACGTAACCTTTTATGATTGTTTCCTGCTAAACTCAGTGATAGGTTTCATTTTTAGTGTTTGTTAAGGCGTACATCGCAAATACGCAGTAAACTAAATATGTCACCCAAGTTTCATAAAATTATACGTTTAACTGTTAGTGTTGAATAGAAGTCAGCTTATAAAAGACCGTTGAAACCAGCTTGGATAAACCGCCTGAACAAAACGTTTTTATTGTTTACAGAGCTATTAGATCAAGAAATGTATAGTACATCCTTTGTCATACAAATAGACCGCAAAATGAATGACTTTGTAGCACACTGTGATTTATCAGGGGATGTTTTGTAGGTGCACAGATTAAAAAATGTCGACTTGAGGCTAACTTTCCAAGTGTACGCCGTTTTCTACACTGAAACTGTGACACCATTGATAAAAAGTCACTGCCATCTACTGCTAAAAGACACCGTTTGCGGTTTTACGGCTCAAGCCGATTACAAAACCATTTCTTTTCCAGATTAACTGATGTAATGATTTGGAGGCAGCCGGTCAACTTTTTAGTAACCTTGGAGGAACCGGCTGAGCGGGTAAACCAATTTAGTGTGTAGAGACTACTGGCTTGCTTAGAAATACTTGATTGTGCCGCAACCCGTGCCTGAAAACAACATTACCAGCAACTGAAAATGTTGCTTCTGCTGTAGCATCTGGAATAAGTCCCCCAAAATCCACACTGCAAACCCACTGGCCGTTATCCTTTTCATCAACGTTTGATATTGAAACGTCGTAGATGTGAGTTTGTGTAGGAGTTTCATTTGTCCAGGTGTATCTGGGATATACTGCGCTTCCTACGCTGATTGCTCTTCCGTCTTTTGACCATGACGCCTGGACAAAAAAAAAACAGAAGCATGCATGCTACCAACTTTTAGTGAAATGTCAATTTAAAAATGTCTGATGTTCAGTCGTTTTCACGATAACTTATTTCATTGTTGTTGTTGTTGTTGTTGTTGTTGTTGTTGTTTATCAGTTGGTGGTGGTATGTGGTGGTGATGGAGAAGGCAAAAGCGGTGGTGCTGCAGCTGTTGTTGTTGTTGCTTCTGCTGCTGCCACTACAGCTGCTGTTGTTGCTGCTGCTGCTGTTGCTGATGTTGTAGCTGTTACCACTGCTGTTGTTGCTGTCGGTGCTGCTGCTGTTGCTGTTGCTGTCATTGCGGATGCTGTAGCTGTTGTTGTTGTTGCTGTTTTTGTTGCTGCTGCTAGCACTGCTATTGTGGATGTTACTACTGCTGCTGCTGATGCCGGTGCTGTTGCTGTTGCTGTTGTTGCTGCTATTGCTATTGCTGGGTGACGACCATTTGATCAAAACCTAAGGCTCCGTAAATTCGCAATGGATTCTCAAGAAACTTCACATGAATGTACTACTGTACTGTACATCGAGTTCCTCGGATTTCGATCCTCTATTTAGCATTCAAGACAGTGGCAAAATATCATTTTCGAAGAAAGCCTGAGACTCCATCAGTTAGCAACGATCGCTAGGAAACTATATAGGAGTAGGCCTATACTAGAACTGATTCTGTACTGACTAGCAGCAGCAGTAGCAGCAGCAGCAGCAGCAGCAGCTTCATCTTACTTCAACTCATCTGATCTTACTTTATCTCCTTTCGTCTCATCTCAGCTCATTTTATATTACACCTCATCTTGTTTTTTCTTGCACAGATTCGTTTCATGTCACGTGATTTCATCTAGAGTTGCCTTACTTTGGCCCATCGCCACACTTCATATCGACTCAATCTTTTGACCTAATCTAATTTAAGCTTACCTCAATACACCTAGTCTTACACTAATTATTTCTCGTAATATCAATTAATAGTATTTTAACAATTACTTCAAGTGAATTTTGTTTTTTTAAATATATAAATTTCACTAATCGGGTTTTTTTATAGGTGATCCTTTTTCGCAAACTGCCTTCTTGGTGGTCTGGTTAAATAAATTCCTTACCACAAACACGCTAACAGCAGGGTCAGGATTCACATGACATGTTAACACAGCTGAATGTCCAACAAGAGCTGTCACATTCCTTGGAGGCACAGAGATCCACGACCACTCTGCCGAGGTTACTCTTACATCTGCAGAAAAAAAACTTATTAGTTATAGGGTATACAACAATATGAGATATTAGAACGTATTGAAACTAGCAGCTACAGCTATATTTTCTGGATCAACGAGAGCAACTGAAGTACTTCTGAACTTCAGTGGTTGTCAAAAATATTCAAGATGGTCGCTTTACTTCAGCTAAGAATGCAAAAAGTGCGTTTTATTTCGAAGCCAAGCATCAAAACATCCTTAAACTAATGGCTTTTAAAGTGTTTCTGGGTCAAAATACCCTAGAAATTTACTAATAACATGTGAATCAACAGTCAAGCAAGTATGTTAGAAAGAATTAACCATGATTGGAACCGAGAACCTTATGGTTTCAGGCTACACGCTTTGAGGCCACAGGAAATGTCATCAGAAAGGCACTTAAGCCTATTGAAAATGTCTTCTATAATATACAGAGGATGTCAAAAATCGTGTTATTACTAGATTCTGTCATTTTTAAGTCAAAATTCTAATAAAGACGTATTTCCTCTGTGTAATCACTACATATCCAAAGCTCTCAAAGCAGTCCTAATAGATTAATACAAGGTCCTTAGTGATGATTAATTGCCCACAGATTCGAAGTAGGCCTAACATGTGACTGACGTAGTTTTCCCTGTGCAACTGTCCACTCCTTTAACATGGACAGCACTTTATTACCATGAAACAATGAAATTCAACGTTAAATAGAGCAAACAGGAAGGTTCTTATTTTATCTGTCAAAGAAAAAATTTCTAACAGTAATAGTATCTCTCGCTGTGCCGGCCGTTAAGTTTTGTCGCAATCAGAATCAGTTTGGTAATTAATTCTGTTCTTGAGTTAAGTGCTTGGCTTAAAAATCTTTGCGTTTTATTTTAAAGAAATGCTTCAAAAAGACTGAGAGTCATATCAGTGTGCATAGTGCATGCAAGTTTCCATACTGCAGGCAATACAAGACTGCAAAACATTCTTTTGGACAGACAAAATGGTTACTCCAGATTATTGTTTTCGTAATATATAATGTACGTTAATAGACAAGTGTTTGATTCGCGACGATAGTTCAAAATTTAATACATCGCTTCATAATAAATGAATAAGAAATTGTGATTGGATCACAGCGGGGAAAAACTGGTTAGTTCAATAGATAGACACTAAACAGTTACTTGTAGTAACTGTCGTAGGCCTACAAATTTGCTTTCCACTGATAAGCGACTATAAACACATTTCCAGGCGCAGTTGGCCAAACTTCAGTCCATATTTTGCGCAAAATTCCGATCTTTAACTTCCTGTTTGTTTTTGCCTTAGTCTGAACTGTATATCATAATCACATATCGTGTTTTTAAATGAAATGACAAATTAAAATTGGATTTCGCTAGCTGCATTAACTTTGCACTCCATTTGTATTGCCAGCACACCGATTTTATATGGATCGAAATAATTAATGCAAATTATAGCTTACCTTCCACACTTGTTAGGAAGTAAATTACAAACGCAAAACAAAAATTATTCATTTCGCATAGGAATCGGACTTTATCAGTATGTACTTGTCTCTCACAACAATAGTTTTGTTCTGACTAAACTAGTCGTTTGAAAAGGTAAGACTGACTTTATGTGTATCAACATCAGAAAACAAACGCCTTCGCTTACAACAATTGTTTGCCATGTCAATTTTCCCTACCTTTATTTTGTTTACGCCAAATCTCGAATTGCTCAGAACAAATTCCTGTGCTCAAAGTGACCACGACAGGATCTATTCAAAACCAGGGCCTACATACAGTGAATCTCACCGTCCTTTTCGCAATAGCTCAACAATTTATCGGCCTATTTTTAACCATAATTGCCTTGTGCTGTTGTTGCGCAACTTTGAAAGGGCTTAACATAACAAACATAAACATAACAAACTCGATCGTATATCATTAGTACAGAATATGTATGTGTATACGGCAAACCGTAGCGTACGTGGGGATACCGATATAATTGGCTAGAATATGTGATGCGGACTAATGCATGTATATTGTTCGTTCACACAGTTTTAGAATATACTCATTAGACCACTTGTAGCTTTTAAAAATTCCTGTGTTATATAAAAAATAGTTTTATTTCGGTCAATATTTAAAAGTAAGTTATCATGTAATAACGTGTGAATTTTGGTTTCAATGCTTAATTTTGAATAATTCATTAATATTAACTGAAAGAAAGTTTGAATTATGCTGATTAAGAAAGTTTCGCTAGTATAATTCAAATTTTCTTCAAATTAATATTAATGAATTAATAATAAGAATGAATTATGAATAAATATGAATTAATAAGAATGAATTAAACATTGGAACCAAAATTCAGACAAATTGAGACAATTTCATTATTATTTTGTAAGGAATTACCTAAATATGTTCGAGGATCCGTCTCCTGGTGAAACAATAGAGCCGGGATTTGAACAGCAATTGTAAAATCGCAGATTTGCTGTCAGCCTTAAAACACATACCGTCTATCCGTGGTTGCCACATATTCATGATAAATCACATGCATGGCTTACTGAGCGGTAGGGCTGCACCCTTTTGTTTAGAAAACGAGAGTAGCTATCTCTTGGGGAGAAGTCAGGTAGTAGACTAAGAGCATTTTTTATAAATATGAATTTTACTTATCTAGCGCATTATCATTATAACAGGCAAGCATTTGCAGCGTGACAGTAAAGCTCTAGTAGGCACATTATGCGACATCCAACGTGACTTCGATAGCTGTGGAGTAGAGGCCTTTCTTATCAATTGTCAGACATCAAAATATCATGGACAGGTAACTAAGCATAAAAATAGACAGTAAATTTGTCGAACAATTAAATATGAAATGCTGACCCTCCACGATACACAGTTTTGTTGCTGTCGCAGTTTATTATTTAGGTGTTGTATGTTAAATACAGATAAAAAACTAGATGGTGTAGGTGTGGAATTATACCAATACTGAACTATATTAAATAATGTGTGCAGACTTGACTATATTAAGTTATTGTACTAACGTGCTGGATTTTCAAAACCCCAAACTGCTTACAAAAGAAGTAAACTGTCTTCTAGGCGGGTTCCTAGGTTCATACGCATATGACCCGCGTGAAGGGCTCCTGGGTGCCTAGGTTCGATACTCGCAGGAGGTTTCATTCACCGTACCGAATCTGATTATTAACCTCGTAGCGGGAACGTTCCCACCTGGCTAGAGCAGCTATGCCGGTTTTGTGGCTAATCTTAGGGAGGTGTCTTTGAAAATGATGTCAGCTCTTGTATCAACACAAGCTAGGAGGCGATCCAATAAGAGTTGTGCAGTATCATTTCAAAGCTATCTCAAGCGAAAATGACACACTAAGCAGATGTATCGATGTTTGGACAAGGAGATTTCACGACAAATCCAGCAAAGGATGGGAAGTGTTGGAAGTATCATGTAAGAAAGAACTCATAATTCAACAGAAGTGTGTTAGGATTATGCGTTACACAGAATATGTCGCGTCGTAGCGTGTAGTGTCATTTAGGCCTAATGTATACTCAGAAGAACATACTTTCAAGTTTTGTTTGGTGGCTATTTTGTGTCAAAAATATTGATCTGAGTTTTGGGTAAAGCAAGTGACCTATTACATGCAGTAGTTTATTTATTTGATATATGGACAACAATGCCAGGCTGTAATACGTCTAGACACCGCGCTAGAAATGCTTTTTATTTTTTTAAATTTTCCCCATGTTTCTAGATTAATCTTAAGCCATTTCGCTCTACAAAACACATGTGTGTACGATTAGGGTTACAGTGGGGGATAATTATTTTAGTTATACTTACCTCTGCTAAAGAAGTTATGCTTCAACACACTTTGTTTGTTTATATGGTTTGGTTGTTTTTTGTCTGTTATGGCAGTAAGCCTATTATGGAAAAGCTACCTAACAGGTTTCCAAGAAACGTTGTGAAGAAAGGCGGATAAAGGGTGCCAAAATGGGAATCTTTTCGCCCGGCGGTTCTTTTTTGGCAAAACTAGACCGAACACCACGTACAAAAAACGATCGTGAAGCACTTCGTGGAGGTCTCAGGTGGAATGTTTAGTACTTCTTTTTGGTTATCTCTCCGTGTTAGTTCGAGTTCCATTTCGAGAATATCTCGCTTGAATAACTGGGTAACGCTGTCCATAACCTTTGGATATTAATGTGAATAACCTTATAAGGTGACTTGGTACGTAAACATTTGTCTGTCTATTACCATCACCAAAATTAATGGTTAAAAAGGTAGAAAAACACTATGTGGAGCATTCGTGCATTATTGATTACATATTAGTTTAATAAACAAATATTTTGTGAGTCTTTTGCTAGTCCATGGCTAATGCAGGTACATTTTCTGCGTTTATCTGCTTATCTTTATGGTAGATTTTTTAATCAAAAGAACCAGGAGAATAAATTTAGGATTGTTCAGCTTTGGCAAAGATCTGCTTCCTACTGAGCGCATGCTAGTTTCGTTATAGAAATCAATCGCATCAAAATAATATACGTTCCATTTTTTCCTACTTTTCCATTGGTGCCATTTTTCGTGTGCCATATTTTCCTGTGTCACTTTTTCCTGTACCGTTTTTTCCTTTGCCGTCTATTGGAGGATATAATAGAAATGGCCACTACAACTAGCTACGTATTGTTTAGGCCCGTACTTAAGGTATTTCACTTGTTTTATAGTGTACATTTTAATTTAATCTTATTGTAACGGGACTGTAAAAAAGTGTAAATGATAATTGTACATTAAAATTTAATGTATTTGTAAGGCTGGGGAGTGTAAATAATACATGCAATAAAAAAACAAATACTTTGGAGTTAGGATTGCGAATTTCTTTAGTGCAGATTCGCCACAGTGAAGGGAAGTTTTTTTTAGATCATTTGTTATCGAAAAGAGCACAGAAGAGAACCAGGGGGAGGGCACTCAACAAAGGTACAAATCTGCATTTATGCGCGAAGTCACGACATTTATGTATTTCGACATTTGATCTAGCGACCTTGAACTTTAGAAAAAAGTAATGACTTTCTATATAATATATGTTTAAGTTTAAGTTTATTACATCCCAATTAAAAGCAAACAATATACACTAAAATATACACATATACATCATAATAAAAACATGCAAAACACATTAACAGCAATTAGATCGATATAATTTATTCGAGGTTTAAAGAGGTTTGCATTTCGAGCTTTTACCATGGTGCATAATTCACAATTTCTGGTAAACTATTCCAAATCGGGACAACCCTATTCGAAAAAAATCACCAAATATTTTTTCGCAGATCGCTTGACATACAAATTAAGTGAGTTGTTACTTCTTGTCTGACTAGATGTAGCTAATGCAGAAAATTTGTCTCTGTCTATAACTGTGTCTTTATGTAAGATTCGACAACACAGTACTAAATCTTTATGTAACCTTCTTTCCTCTAATGATCTAAGTTTTAAAAAGTTCAATGTCGTAACACACAAGTAGACATTGTGACACATAGATGTGACACAAGTAGTGTTACATCTATAGCACAAATGTCTGGTAAAATACCTTCAAACTGCTTCAGTTTTATCAACATTAGTCAATAACATTGGGTTCCACACACACGCACGCACGCACGCACGCACACACACAAGTGTGAATGAAAATGAACATATATATATATCATTTATATCATATATTCATAATTTTATCATGTTAGGTATGGTTACATCAAATGTACAAACAAATCAACAAGTAAAAAGACGTTAATTAACAAGATTAGTGAGCAATAATAATAATTTCTTAAATGAAGTTAACATCTGTATTTGTTCTTCGCTATCATAATTGCTTACATTTGATATACAGCAAAAACTTTAGAAAGAAAATTTTCATTTGTATAAAAAGGTTTGTACTCGTTACAAATGCATAACAAATTATTGCGTATTATTGAAGATGCGTGAAATCGAGAATTATGTGCAAAGAAATTGGCTATATGATTTTCACTATTCAAGCTGCTATGGTAAAATTTAACAAATTGTTTCTGTAATTGTTTAAGTGGAGGAACAAATCCCCCCCCCCCGAGCAATGACACATATAAAAGGAAGACAATACCTGTTTGATCTAAATGGTAAGTTTTCTTACTGCAATATTCCAAGCCATACTTAATTTCGAAATTTTACAATCGAGTTTCGAGTTTGACTTCTGTAGTCCTGTGACAGAAGCTACAGAAGACACGCGATTTTAAATCTGAATATAAGTAGGAGAAATTAGCAATAGCTCTGTTCTTCCCAGAGCTATAGGGCGCCAACTTTAATAATATTATATAGTTAAATAATATTATAATTTTATATAGCTTCATCTGTTTATCTGGACATACAGACTAGAAGACAGACAAACAAACAGACAGATGTGAATAAACGCAATCCCGTGGCCTCCTTTTGCTCTGACACTGTTCAGAGAAACATGAAATTAGGAGAATACAATAGTTTATTTTTGCAGCTAAAGCAATTAAGTATTTCTTGAGTATTTTTTATAAAAGGATGAAAATTGATGGTAAACTACATAATTATATTATTTGCCTGTGCTCTTAAAGCGCAAAAAGAATGTTTCATTCGTTCTCATAAACTTATAAGCTTAAGAAGCAACTGAAGCATTGATAAATCAGCATGAGCGCCTGTTTGTCCGCAGACGTTTGTTGTGCCCGTACTACGTGGGAATTTATTATTACTTTACAATCCTCTCAATAGATGGCAGAAAGGTAGCTGTCGTTTACTGACTGCAAAGAAATATATGCGGCTCGACAGGGCATTTGAGTAAATTTCATAGTAGAATAATTTTCAGAGAAAAAGTATGAATTTTTGAACTGAGCCGAAGAAGCTCCGATAAGATAGATATTCGCTTTATTGAAGCTGCTCGTGACAAACTTATCTATGTATTATTCACATGTGCTCTATAGTTTTTCGTTAAAAAGGCTAAATATTTTGAGTTTGCTTTTTTAGCCGAATGGTGTATGCTTTTTTCAGTCGTCCTACCGGATCTCAGACAGTTCTGATTTACCTGCTGTACTTTTCTGTATGTTGAAATGACGATTAATGATTGATGTGTTTTAATTTAACGTTTTACGCAAATTGCTGGAACGGTGTCGCAACGTAAATCGATAATTATTTAATACCCAAGCGTTAATACTATGGCAGGTGTAGCGAGTGGATCTGACGACATCCCTAGCCCTACAGTTCAAGAGGGTGAGTTAGTTGTTGTACATTGGATTAAGGCTTAAGCATTCGTCTGTCTAGTTTAGTCTTGTTCATACACATACTTACTGCAGTTAGTCTAGCATGTTTATAAACACGAGTATTCTCTTTGTCACGCTTGCTCATTATTTTTTCTTCATTATTATGTGTGCTACTTTTTTGAGCAGATTAGGTTAAAAATAAAGTTGAGATTTGTACTTGGCACATAGTCAGCTTCTTTCATACCAAAAACTATGGTCCTGGAGTTTTTGGGGACAAAGGAAAACGTCATTGTAGTAGGCTTAACATCAGAAGTAGTTAAAGAATTGCTAGCTATTAAATTAAATATACTATAACGTAAAAAAAGGCATCGAGTAAAGGTACGGATCCGTACCGGGAAAGATATTGACTACGGATTGCCATCAGAGAGGGGAAGATATCACTTTCTTGTTTATCTGCAAAATCTGCAACATAAATATCCGCTGATTGAGTGAAATTGAATATCCGTATTGATTGAAATTGACGTATAAAACACTACAAAAATTGAGCTGGAATATGGCAGTCATTGATTGTAGTACAGCTTTGATAAGCAAAATAATAAAATAACTAATTAATATGGGACCTGGCTCACATAAAAATGCTTTAAAATGCTTACAATGGCAAGCAAAATAATAAATGAAGTGAGTAATACTGGCACGTTATAATATTCACAGCATAAATTATTTGGCAACAGGTGCATGCAACAGTTCAGCAACTTTATAAATTGGACTTACTGTATATCACATAAAGACTAAAAATTTTTGCTATGTTTGACAAGTCAAACTAAGGAAGAATACAGTTCAGTAGGTTATCACATTCACATTACTCTATAGAAAAAATACAGGCTAGTAGGTTATCATATTACTACACTCTAAGAAATTCATAACACTCTAAGATTTAAACTCTTGCTAACTGGCCTACTACACATCAAAATACTAAAGTTTTTTGTAACAGTAAACAAAATAAATTAAACATACTATTAATTGGTATTATGCAACACACAGCACTATATCAAAGCTAACAATTTGTAAGACAATAAAAGGAGACTAACTAATATTTACAGTGTAACTATTATATCATGAAGAAAAATGGTACCGAAGAAAAACGATACGGCTACAGGCAGTATGATGCCATATCGCCATTTTTATGAGCTTTTCAATGATGTGCAGGGCACATGGTTAAACGCCGTGTGTCGTAAAAATTGTCAAAGTCCGTATGTTTTGTAAATGTCACAAAAAACTAAGAAAAATTGCAAATGCCAATCATGGCCAAGTGTTAATTCAATTATTCAAAAATGAAGAGGATGCCACTGAGCTTTTACATGATTGTGATTAGGTCAGGTGATCCAAAAGTCCTAGAACTCCTATAACGAGTACAGATAGCTTGAGTCGCAAGCACAAAAACAGGGACTTCGGAGCATGGATGTATATACCGTATTTTCCCGTGTATAAGAGACCCTTTTTTGCTCAGAATTTTCACTTTAAAAATAGGGGGTCTCTTATACATGGGAGTAAGTCTTTTCAATAAGATGCATAAATTGTGACACTAATGATTTTAAATAAGTGCTCTACAACTGTTTTGCGTGTCGCGTTCGACTATGAAGCGGTTGTAAGCAATACAAGCATCGTGACACAGACATTATCTCCTCGTTTTCTCTTTTCCTGTTACAGGTTTGCAGGTACGCACTTTAATATATACCAGTACTCTTTTTCTACAACACATTAATTGGTTTTATTTTGTTTTCAGTACCGCACTGAGTTGAAAAAAGTTGTACTCTACCCTCTAAAAATGTCCGTCTGAAAAAACTTTTTTCCAGAATTTTTGCCTAAAAATTGAAGGGGTCTCTTATACACGGGAAAATACGGTACATCCGTACATGGCGGAGACACCTCTGCCAGTTCAATGACTCATCTTAGAGGGATATCCTTCATATTAAGTGAGTCAAGCTTCGGTTTACACTGCTGCAAATGTTTCCTGGGCTATAAAAAGCACTGGATGTAAAACAACATAAATTCAAAGAATAACAAAGAAAAAAATAAGGAATTTAAATAGGAATAAAGAAAGGAAATATTACAAATATCAATGTATCAAAGCACTATGTCTCACACGAGGTGACTCTTAATGCCTATTGTGTAACTAGTATGAACATTGTAGAAATGACAAATTTACGGGGATAAATTGTAATAAAATGTCTAAAATACAATGTCTTTAAATGGCAATCATTTAGTCCTCACAAATCATTTTTGGCATTTTTTCTTTGATTAAAATTGATTTCCATTAAGTTAATTTAATGCAAATTTTACTCACTTAACTTAGATATATACATTAACCATGGACTCTTATACACTACTAAAGAGGAACTCAGAGAAGGAAGCAAGAAGGAGAGCAAAGAGAAGGGGGGGGGGTGAGAATGAGAGAGTACCATAAATGGTTCATGTTAAAGCACTCCGTTTCTGCCGTTAGTCTGTAGACTTCAAGGGAAAATTACATGAGATCTTTTGCAGCTGCTTGTCTGTCAAAAGAAAACATAAACAATAATTCAAAATTATTTGCAGCTTTCTAGTATAGCTACTTGTTCTAGCAGCAAGTCTATGAAGTAATGTTTTCCAGAGACTGTGTTCTAGCTACTGAAGCTACTTGTTCTAGCAGCAAGTCTATGAAGTATTGCTTTCCAGAGATTGTGTTCTAGCTACTGAAGCTCATCAAATTGTAACATTTTAGATTTTGCTATGGAGCAACTGTTTCATGGCTGCAACATACATAGGTTTTTAAATGGTCAGCCTGAAAACTTTCTAGTCATGTTGCAAACTTAACGGAGACTCCAAGAGCAGCAATGATGTGGCAACTTTAGCTTACACTCAGAAATCTGTCCATCTGCAATTTGGAAAAAATGATCTAACTTGAAAAAATTTCCAATTGGCACCTAAGTGTTGGCACATTGCCAGGGCACATCGCTAGATTTCTTAGTCATTCTCGGAACTATATGCTTGTCTGTATTCCTCTTAGCTTATGGGGTTCGATACTGGTGTGGACTTTGTACTAGGGTGAGCCAAAACTATGCTGCTGAAGAAAAGTCATTTTGAACTGAAAAATTGTAAATGTACTTCTTAATTATTTTTCTCTTTGTGCCCATTTGCGTATCATTCAAACAATGTCACGTGTTCATAAGTGTGATGCCTTCTAAATAGGCTGCGATGAGATAGGTATTAAGGTCTAGGCGTGACACGTTCAGCCAATTGATCAAGCTATTTTACGTAAAGGTTTTAATTAATGTCTTTGTGAAAGAAATACTTGCATTATTGTTGCCAGCAGACATAAGTAATTAAAAATAATCATGCCGGAAAAACTTGAATGCTGGGCAGTTTATTGAAGTTGATATTAAAATTATATATGTATGTATTTTCAAAACATCTTAAAAAAAACCTGACAAATTAGTTTCTTGTTTTTTATTTATGCTTCAGCAAGATAGTTTGTTTTGGCGTGACTAAATCTAGTTTACATAGGTCCAACTGTTTTTAGAAAAATGTCTGCTTTCTGCTTTGTTTGCCTACACAAAATTTTCCTTTACATTAGTTTTTTTCACACAAGAGCGAAACAAAGCAGGTGCATAATATTTCAATAAGGAATATGCTGCTTTATATAAAGTTTTTCGGTTTTAATCATCTTAAATGATCTGATTTGCATCATGAAAGCAGTAGGCTGTCATTAACATGTAAGCATAAACTGTGATGACTGATGATCTTTCTAGTTTTGAAGATATATTTGCTATACTTTGGGAAATGGCTAACAACCGAATATTGTTTGCCTTGGTGGCCAGTTTATTGACTGAATCAATGAGTGAGTTGATTATAGCATGACCATATCTGTGTACAACATGAAGCAGGAAGTGTATAATATAAAACTGGTTTTGTCTGACAAATCCGTAAATTACAAATAACTTTCACACACAGTTGTCTACGTTATTGCTGATGACCTAGTTACGATAATGACCTTTTGCAATAATTTTTTACAGAAAAATCTATATTCTTTAGATCCTACTGTCTCTGAGTGTCTTATTTCAAGACTGCAGTTACTGAACAAACTAGTCTCATTTACATGCAGATTTTGAGTGCTTGCTGAGCTAACGGTCCTAAATAAATATTACTAAGTCTATAGCTCATGTTCAAAATTCTGCCATGTGATAAATTGAAGTCTTATAATTTCATTATTAACTCATTCATATCGCACTAGTTATACATGTACGTATACATAATTTTTCCATATGTTAGTTGTACTGTATTTTGTAAATGCACATACGTAATGTAGTATATTGTGGTTGCATTATTGCGTTTTTGTGACAATGGTGAAATAAATTTTTATTTCTGAAAAAATATGGACTTAATTAAATGTAATTTAGTGTAGTTGCTTATATGTGTGCTTCTATGTTACAGTGTTTAGAATGATTGGATGTTATGTTCCAACCAGAGATTAAACACATTGTAAACATTAATTATTTAAAGCCTTCCTAATGACAATATCTTAAAACACGTTCCAAGTGCAAGTGTTCTTGTTAAACAATCTTAATAGGTTTTTATACATGATTTTTAGTTTGTCGGCAATTCCTTGTTCACGAAGATGCAGCCTTTGCCTACAGACTACAAGACCAAGAATGTATGTATGCCTTTTATTATGTAATATTAATATTAATGGGAACTGTCTATCACATATTACCTGTGAATTTCTGATTGATGTTATCCTGAATTATTATTAGCAATCCACCTATTTGCTGATTCAGTGCAGCTGCTGGGTCAAAATGCTCGAAACTTTGCGTAAATCGTTGCTTGTAAATTTTTCAGGTACTGGCTTGCAACAAGTCAATTCTATTTAAACTATTAACTCCAGCTAAGAAAAATATTAATTTTTAATACTTAAGTTTATTGAACTCTTTACATTCTTCCTGCTTAAGCTTATTAGCCGTGATTTTTTTGTTTTTCTTGTAAATAAGTTTTAGTAAATTGTTTACTTTCGGTGACTTAACACTGTTGTAGCTTTAATACAGGGTCAACATATCCCTAAATTAACCCATAGACGTTCATCCTGGTGGAGGCATTTGAAAAAGAAACAAGGATAAATCATGTATCCCAGTTTTTCTTTTTTTGTAAAGAGATATAAATTTCCTTTCCCCATCAGTCGCTACTAGAATGTTTTTTCTACAAGGTGTATTGGCATCCATTTTTGGAAGTTTTTGACCCCTGTGCTTGAGGAACACTGTGTGAAGCAAAACATCCTGGCAGCATATTACTGTGGGTCTCTTTTGAGCTTTCACCTTTGTTGATCTGTGCAAACATATCTAGCAGCTAAAGATCTTTTTTAATGGTAGTTGCAGAGCATTTTGGGCTAAACAAGGAAACACGAAGAACTATCAGTACTGACTTGAAGGTTGCAAAAACTGAGCAGATGACTGAAGAAGAGATTGCAACACAGAAACTCATAGAGGAGCAATTGAAATTAATGGAATTGTAAGTGGTAATGCTTGATGACCCTACAGATCTACCGTAGTATTGGTGATAGTAAATGTTTCTCCACCTTTTTGCTTTGGGACTCATAGAATCAGACAGAAAGCTGAGCAAGTCCATTCTGTCAATACACCCACATCTGTGAGATGTATAAGTGACTTTGGCAAGCTTTTCTCACCATGTGCTATAGCAACACCTAGAAACATCACAATCGACGTTAAACGAATAATGAACATAAACTGGACAAACTTTTTCTGTTAAAGCTGTACAGTGCAATAAACATTGCATAACTCACAAGTGGCTTGAATGATTTTGTCTAAGATGAGCAAAGAACTGACTTATCCAATAATTGAAATTTATAATTTTTTGTACATCCACATGCAGCCTAAATAGAGCAGAAGTAACTAAATAATCCAGTTTTCTTGAACAAAACTCTTCTATTAAAAACCATTTGCTTATTTTTTTGAAAAATGTTTATATACTATTGGCAAAATTAGTGAAAATTCTGGAATTTGCCTAAAATTTCCGTGTGAAAATTATGGGAAAATAACATTGTTTTAAAATGTGTAACAGTTAGTGAGAACATCTTTTCCTTTTCACTCATTCAGCCAGTGCATCATATGAAGCTGATACTTGGAAGTACACTGATTTTCCAATAAGGGGCCATCCACATATAACGATATCAAATTTTTGGCCGATTTTGAGGACCCACCTTGCGTTATCATATGCCCCATCACCTACCTACCCTAAATGGCCTTATATTGATATTGATATCTCACCGATGTAACTTTTTTACATTTTATTTTTCCTCCTCCCGAGGGCAGGCAACAATATCACCTGTTAATTAACGGGAAGCCATCAGTGGATTCTACTGGCATCGCTGCTGGAAGCGGTGGCAGTCCCAAATTGGGCTACACCCTTTTAGCTTTGTCTGCTGCTGGTGCACACGTGTGAAAAAAGCGTGAAGTCAGATACCTACCTACACAAGTGATATTGTTGCCTGTCCTTGAGGAAGAATAAAATGTACAAAAAGTTACATCAGTGTGATACCGATATCAATATAAGGAGATTAAGGGATTTCACGACTAAATCACCTACCTACCTTGCATTACAATGGTGTTATCATGTCTCCTACCACCTGCCTACCCTAAAGTTGATATCGTTATATGTGGATGGCCGCTACGTTGTTGAGGTTCCAGACACAAAGGTGAAAAACACCGAGTTAGTGGATTCTGTTTAGAATAAATGCAATATGAAGTTAAGTTCAAGAGTTATCATTTGATGTAGGTATTGGCTGCTGTGCCACAGCTGGACAAATGAGAACTTTCCCTAAAAAGTGGTGTTCCAATTCAAAGCGGGAACTCTCTACATGTTTAAAATATGAATTCTCTCCTTTTTTGCTAAGAGAGGGAAATTTTCCTGTCCAGACAATCACTTTTGCACTTATTAGATCGTCACAACAAAATTTTTGTTTGTTTTTGTTAGAGAACAGCAAGATGAGAAAGTAGCTATGGAACTTCAAGAAGCTATGCTAAAAGAAGAGCTTGCTCAGCAGAAGAGTATAGAAGTTCAAGACGAGGTATTCCTGTTCCTAGTAAATGTTATTAGGAAATGTTTTGAAAGGTTTAAAATTTGAGATGATTCATTGAAAGTACTGAATTCTTCTTGCCCATAATAATTTTTATCATCGTCGTCGTCAGATTTTAATAGCTAGTCTTGTCACTTTCATCTTTGATCTGCAATACTAAAGTGAGCAGTTACTGTTTATTAATGGATCAGTGGAATCAACATGTTTGTTAGCGCAGGTAAACAACATGTTGATTCCTAGAAGTTGGCTCTTTCGTGTATTTGATCAGTGGAAGTTCAAATGAGCTGCGATCATTTCTATCAAATTTGGTACTTTGACTTTGGCGCAAAAAAGTACTATTAACAGTCCAACAGCATTTTATAATAGTTTATAGGCAGGTAGCCTAGGCATGAACTAACAGCGAAAAATCTATTCAACTAAACCCCAAAAAGGTAAACTTAGTGCAATGGGTGACAATTATTTTGACATTTCCCCCATTCCAAAGTTTTACTAAGCTTTGTTCATCTATTGACTATTCAGCTAATGACCAAACTTAACTTAAATTTGATGCAGTATTACTGCCTTTAAAACACTAGGCTTAATGTCAGTGTTGCAACTAAACAAGATTTAACAGTACCTCTGAGATTTGCTTTTATCTCTGCATTTTACTACTGACTTTTGCAGAGTGCATATTTTAATTAATAGTCCACTTTATAGCGCTGTCTGTAGTGTATTGAAACATTTTATAGCAAAGTGTGGCTAGCTTGTTATAAGCAAGTTTTAGTAGCATCATAAAAATGAAGATATATGCTTTTTTATTTTTAGTTTGGTACTTGATGACTTACTGAATCTTTGAACAACAGTTTTTGCATTCAGTTACAGAGAACATGTTTTATGCAGTAGTTACAGGCTGAAAAATTTTGTCTTTAAGCTCTTTTATTTGTTTGTTTTTGGTTATGTCAGAGTAGTGAAAGAGTTACCAGCTTGTTAAGCCAAGTACAGGTATGGCTGCCAATGAGTGCCAACTTTGTTAGCACCCCGGAGAATTGATACAGTACAGGAAGACTTGTTGAGCTGATTTAAAACAACTATTACTTACTTATATTTTATTTGGCTAGTTTGTTTGCATACTAAGGGACATTTGCAGTGGATTCTTCAACTGTGTCAAGTAGAAGTGGCAAAATTGTAAATTTACCATCAGCATTTAGTTATAAAAAGATGTTTCTTTTTCAGGAATTGGCAAGGAAGCTGTTTGAGCGAGAACAAAAGAAGTATTTGCGGCACCAGGAGAAAAAACGACAGAAAGACTTAGAAAAGAAACGACAAAAGTTGCAACTGGAAGCAGAGCTTGCCCAGATAGACGGAAGTAAGTCACATCATTGCGCTAAATCTTGTCAGCGTCAAGTGTCACCTGATTATAAAATATATTACTTCATGACTGTTGGGAGTCTTTTCATACTGTTGATGTATTGTAATTTTTCTTGTCTGATACTTGAATTTGAATGTATTAGTCAGCATTTACTTTGCTGTGTCTACATAGTATGCTCACATATTATTATCCTATGTGATTTCCTTAGAACGTACTATACTTGTAACAAAAATTGACAGTGCACTGCTTTTATTCAACCAGTGAACGACGTGATTGGTAAAAGAATGGACGTTTAAACGGGAGCTACTTATTACACAAGGCGCATATCACACTTTTATTACTAAATCCTTCTAACAATGTTCACAGATACCGAAATTTTGGCCTTTTCTTTAAGAATTCCTAAATTGAATTGAATTGGCTTCTGCTAAGGATGGATTTTGATTATAAGATTTGTCAGATGTTTGCCTGTTTAACATTATAACCTCGTTTCACGAGTAACTTTCATGAACAGATTTGTTTGGTGCATCAATCCATACCCCTGAACTGTGCCAAAAATTATTTACCTCGAATTTTGCCTACAAAGCATAAGTAAAACGATATTATCTCATCTCTGCATAACAAGCTCTGTGCGGCATTAACAGGCAAATGTCCAAAGTAAGAAGTTACTGTAAACCTTCAGCTGAAATTTGTCCTGCTTAAGGCAACAAGGCCTCGGTTTCTAAGTTGGATGCCAGTCCAGTGCTTGATCCATATTTCATATTTTAACTGCACATAATTTTGCTGTAACTTATTGTATTTAGATAAAACTGGTACCAGTGGATAAGAAATGATAAGCTCAGACAAGAACCTGCCTAAGAATCGGCAGTTAATAATCAATATTTGGTGTAAACTGCCACACAAATCCTGTCTCTCACAGCAGTTTGAAGAATATCATTTCTATGTGTATGAGCAATGTGCTGACAGCTTTTTAAGTGGTCGATTTGTAATCTAAAACTGTGTTTTTACCTCTATAAAACGAACATTGGATACTAACATTTAACAGAAAGGAAAAGATTAAGGAATTAAAAGAAAAATAATTCCGAGCCATCAACGATTATCCAGTAACATAAATAAAATTGATCGTATGAAGGGATTGTGTGACTGCTCCGATTTTTCAATATTCATTAAAAGCGACTGTTAAGTATGCATCATTGTCTCAGAAATATTATCCTCGGTGTGCGCTACTTATGCAAGTTTTCAACACTGCCAACTAAACAACAGGTTGCTTCTTTTGTCTAATTAATTCTACATTTCTGCAAGTCTCAAGAGAGTATTATCTCATTTCAATGTGTATTGTTATTTTTTTTAGCTGAACCATTTGTAAAAGTCACATCTGCAGACCAGTTAAATCAGGTATTAGACAGAGTGCAGCTACCTCCCGAGCCAGAAGACATTCCTGCTCCGTTTACTAATAAATTACTAAGCTTTGAAGAAAGGGATAAGGTGAGTGATCTTCAGTGGGTTACGTTGATCTTTATTTCACTGTTGTAACAGCTTAACTTGTCATGTGGTTAGCTCTGTCAACAGTGGCTTAGTAGTGATTTTGTAACAGTCCACTACCTTTCATTGCTAACAACACCCTTATTGAACTACTCATTATATACCGTATATAAGCCTACATCGCATATAAGCCTACATCGCGTATAAGCCGACCCCCTAAAAGTGCTTTAAAATGGCCAGTTTTTGCAAAAACCCGCATATAAGCCGACCATCAACTTGTCTAATTTTACTCCATACCCAATCAACAAAATTGATCCCTTTTTGTCACATTTTGTTAATTGGGTATTTTTGGTTCATAGAAATTTTTTACTATAAAGATGTAAAATGCTTACTTTTATGTTACATACTAGAAGAAATTATACATTGCGTGACACACAACCAAATAAAGAGTCAGATAGCGATGAAAATGTGTGGCTGGAAAATTGGCATTAGTGTCTGTCCTTGTGTTCCTTTTGTTTCATGCGCATATAAGCCGACCCTCTGATTTCAGTATTGTATTTTATAGTTCTAAATTCGGCTTATATGCGAGTATATACGGTAGTGTAATTCTTATTCTATTGGAAATATTGTTTATTAAAGATCACAACAACATAACTAGTAAATAAAGATATGGCATTTTATTAAGAATGGATGTCTTTCTGCTGCAGTATAATTAAGCTATTTTAGTTATTCTGATTTATCTAAGTAAGTTATTTAATTAGTAGCCAAATTGGGTTAAACTCCTTCAGGAGGTAAGAGTTTGCTGTATTTTGCATGGGCTCATGATAAAATGCTCTCACTACACATCGATTACATTATATTTGATAATTTTTGTAGGTTTCTACTCCTCACACAATGGACAGTTATGGGCTTTCATGAAAAATTATATACGAAATGCATTTGCTTATCTTAGACAAATTGAAAATTGATTTTTCACGAAAAAATTGAAAAAAGCCTTCACTAACTGCAGTGTTTGCCCCGTAACAATGTACAGTATCACTTGTGTGAAATCAGCTAATGTGGAAAATTTCAAATATCCAGACACAACACTCTTATACACTTTGGCTTCAAGGCTACTTTATTTTTAAGAACTTCCTGTTATAAGATGAAACGACCTTAATTTGTCCTTGTACTGTAGTACTGCGACACTGAATGTCTTTATGATAGATACCGCTTATTAAATACGTTTAATGTCTCCTGAAGTACAAAATAAGCAAATTTTCATTAATGTTTTCAGGAATTGGCAAGAAGGTTACAAGAGCAAGAACGTAAGGTATGCAGATGTAACATGTACATATAGTTCTGTCAGAAAAGTAGTGTTTAGTAACAGTTAAAAAAAGATAAAAAGACTGACATTTTTCTAAAGTGACATGCACTTATGATAAGAAGAGTAGCAAAGTGGCCATAGACAGTGTGTACTTATCGATTGAAGCTAAGCAACACCAAGCCTGGTGAGTAAATGGATGGATAATGTCTGAAAAACTTCTCTGGGCAGCTTTTTTTACCACAGTGTTTTAGATTATTTTCTTTGTTGAGGATTTTAGGCAGTGGAGGATTTTTAATATAAATCTATATGCTTGCAAATGTGGCTAAGAACCTCAGTTAAGTTTCTGTAGGTTGTTTGAGTATATTTAGTAAACAATGTTGGTTACCACTTAGTCATGAACGAGCCACTTTCTGTGTTTTGGAAACAGAAGCCAGAATTTGGAATGGATTGCTGTTACTTTGCTGCAGATAAAAGTCAGAATTAACAAGATCCTAAGCTATAGTAAATAAAAAAAATTAAAAAATAGTTAAAGATTAAAAAGATGGATATTTGTTCATGTTGAGTTTAGAGGTTACATAGCTTGATTATGCTACACCAAAGAATGTCGTTTCAAAAATAGTTTTTGATGCTGAGCAGTCAGCAAGTGATCTAGATTAATTGATCACTAGTCAATGTTTGATAACCTTTGACGTGGTTGGAATAGGTGGTTAGAGTTGGATAGAGCCACATGTAATTTGTAGATAATGACAGACCTAGTGAGATGATAGTAAATGTATTGGTACTGAGGGAAGTACACAGTCTTCACAACAACAACTTTCAGCAGAATTTGGCATTAGTGTCGCCATTTGGAGCATTGCTTAGTTATAGTTTTACAAAATTATGTGTGTATTTACTTAGAAGCTGAGTAATTAGTAAATGATATATGTGTCCATTAGTAGGTTTTCGTACGACAGAATGTGGCAGTTTATAAGTGAATGAATAATAAAGTTGTGATTACTGATTACCAATATTTGATAAACAAAATTATGGCACATTTCTCCAAGCTGCTACTGAGATAAATTTGTTTTGTTCTTTTTGCTGAGTGCTGTGAAAGTACAAAAGATTAGCTTAACATTTGACAAAAACTGTTTTATTTTTGCTGTTACTAGTGAAATTCATAATTGGCTTGTTAAATTATCTCTTCCAATGCTAAGGTAATCCATTATCTTTCTAGAATTGTTAAAGATTATGATGTCAATTTTATCGATCTTTGCAGTATGGATTGGAGTACTTGCAGACATGTTTTGAAAAAATAGTTTGTACTACAGTCCATTAATACACTATTGCAAATTTTTTTATAGCATACGCTAGTTTTAATATAAGTATGTACTTTAGTAATTTTAGTATAAATACATATTTGTATTCCCATTTCACAGCGAGTAGATGGGGGGAAACATGAGGAAGTCATAGTCAAAGATTTTGAGTTAGCAAAGGTTATGCAAGAGCAGGAAGAGCTTAGAGCAAGACGGCACGACAAAAGAGGAAAGTCTGTGGAGACGAAACGAGATCGAAGTGTTGAGACGGTAAGTTTACACTCAGCATGAGCTATGAACTTTTTCAACTGACATCAGTGTTTTTTATAGTTTTTTCTGTTTCATACAAGCTCATGATTTAAACTAGGCACTTCAAGCTTGAATGCTAGTGCTCAGGTATTGAAGCAACTGTTAGGAAACAGTCTGGTTCATATCAATGTGGTGTGTTACATGTTTTTCGTTGTTTTAGGGACCATCGTTACAGTTTAACAGATCTAAAAGTTTACAAGATCGTGCACTGCCTGATATACCTGTGGATGAGGTACCTTATTCGCAAGGTAGTGGACGGTCTTCTAACTCGTCTGCTGGTGGTAGTCGACAAGGCAGCTCTGAAAGGCAGGACAGATTAAAGGAAGATAGGTAATGCCCTGGTGCTTTGTATAGAAATCTGACAACTGTGACATTACTGAATTGTTCTTATTACCATACAAAAACTGGAGTTTGTTGCTTGACAAAGTCGTTTGTTGCTAAAACATTGCAGTAGGCATTTCATATACTTGAAGCCATAGCTAAAGCTTCCAAGGTAAAAAGTGCTTGTTAATATTTCCTTTTCAGGTTTTAAACCTGGTCATTCTTGTCAGTATAAATGTCGGTAATTACCTGTTGTATGCTAACAAATGTTTGATTACCATTTTGCCATTAACAGAATTTCCTCCGGTAGTCAAGACAGACAAAATGATCCTGCTGTTCGGCCAAATTCTAAACTTTCTAGTGATAATTTAAGACCTTCTTCTGGAAGTGGGAGCATGAAAAGTACAGGCAGTAGACACAGCACAGACGATGCCGATGTCAAGTACACTTTTTTAAACTTTGTAGTCTAACATTTTTTCTTTTTTGACTTTGTTACGTTTGTTACTTCAGCTAACTCATGTTTTTCGTAGGCAATGTTTTGAAGAAATTGTTTCAAACAAAGATGGAAATTTACAAAAAAACTGTAAAAACTGTCATAGAGTGGCAAACATGCTTTATATTTCGTGCTTAATGACTAAGCTGTTTGATGAGATAATAGTTGGTTTGTACTCTAGACTAAAATAAACTCTCAGTTGTAACAAAGGTTGTTTAATTATATCTGTATATATGGTTGATGACTGTTGACACTTTTTATATAATTTTGTGGTCACTTACGTGCGAGGTTGTGGGTTAAAGTGTAATTAACCGGTTAGTTTGCACTACTGTAAGTGTAAATCTCATGGTTCATTGTTGTCGGCATCTGAATTTTTCTACGATTATTCGAATTTGTTCAAGTATTGAGTTTCTTAGTTTAAGTCAAAGTTTCTGTACAAATATTTGACTGTTCCTACTACTCCTTTGAATATCAATGTACCACAACCAGCATTAGTGTCTGTCAACTCAACCCCAACTCCAACTGAAGAGAGCTAATAGAATGCGACTGTTTATCATGTTACAAGCCCCACTTTGTTGCTGATTTAATTTCTGGAAAAATGCGCATTATACTGTAGAATTGTTTCTGTAATCTTCTGGAACCTTCTGTAATGTTTGGAAAACATTGAGTGTTTAACTTTGTTGTCTGAAAGTTTAATTCTTTTGATGCTTACGCCAAATTTTTGTTAATACATCAGATTCTTAGTATCTACTTTTTAAAGCAAATTAACCAATTCATGCATTATTTTAAACAGAAAACAAGTGCAGCCACCTAGTGAGACATTATCATCTGGCCAGTTTAACATTGCAGCTGCAATTGACCCAACATATCGCAGGATGGTTGAGCAGGCTGAATCAGTACCTACAAGTGCGCCGGCGACTCCTATGGCTCTAGCTCATAAATACAATGGTTGTCAGAGATTGTCTCATGCTTGTAAGTGTGAAAATGTGAATAACTGTCGTTTTTTGCATTTTTTTAGCAATCAGGTTAAAATTGCAATTAGTAAAACTTTATATTCTTTGCAACATTTTAGTAGTATTGTGTGTTGGCATTGTAGGAGGGGGGTCTGCTTGTTAAATTTTGAACTGGAAAAGTATTGTAGTAGGACTAGAATGGTATATTCGTCGGTCAAAATGATCACATTTGAATAGCTGCATGTAACATGACAAGATCAAGTAAAATATTTTAATTTTTGGGATCAGTAACGTATGCAAGTACAGCACATCTTGTGAATTAGATCTTATGAGGTTTTCAGATATAAAGCAGACATCACGCAAAGATTTATGCAAGCTTGTATAAAAAATACATAATTTGTCGTCATTAGCAAGATGTTTTTAATTATCCCAGTTATTCACTCACGTTGATCATGTTGATATATTTTTCAGCTACAATAATCGTGTTACTATTTTTTTGCTGGATTAACTTAAACAATTGTTTTTTTTGATTAAATGAATAATCTTGAATCATCAGCCCTTATGTTATTCTTATTTAATTTGTCATTCTCATCATCAATTTCTTGGACAACTAAGGAGTTTCCTAATGTTGCATTTGTCTCCTTTCAGCGCCTGGAATGGTGGCAAAGGGCGAAGATGGTTATGATTTTGAAGCAGATGTGCCCCCCTACATGCCAGCAGCTGGACAACGACGCGGGCCTGGTGCAGACAGGAGACGAAACCCTTCCGGTGGCAGACGAGCCCGAGAAAAAGAAAAGGAAAAAGAGGGCTGTAAACAACAGTAGGCATTTATTTTCGTAGTTTGACATGTTCCCTCCATTTGTCCAAGATGCGTTTCTTCTGTTTGTTTGGAATGTTTGCTGTTGGCATAATTTGATCTGAGAAGAAAACAGTTGCTGCTACAATGGGTTGCTGCTTTTTTAACGCACTTTATAACTGTTTTCACATATCTCTTCCATTACAAAGTTTCTCTGTTGTTATGTTATTTATAGTATTAGTATTATTTGAGTTTCTTGAGTCAACTGTGTAGACAAACATATATAAGTAGCTTTCTTGTAAGACTTTGTAAAGCGTGGTGTAAATTTTTGCATAATTTTGTTTTGATTGACTTGTAAATTTTGATTTGATTAAGCCTACAGAATCGATTCACTAGTAATTACCTAGTTGAGACTAGGATAGCGATCAGTTTCTGTCCACTCTTTTGTTAATATTGAATTGGTAATTATGCCACCTAGAGAAGCAGACGATACATGTTGTCATGGAAACAATTGCAATTGTTTATTGACTTTATGGACTAAAATCATTCTATAACAGATTTGGATTTCTTTCTTGTCCAGTAGTATAAATATAATTTATTTGTCTGTTAAAACTGTTAAAGTGAAAGAAATATATGACACGTATTGTCTTCATTTCATGTATCACTATCATAATTCACTACTTCCACCAGCTTTTCAGTCATACTTTAGTCCAGTTTCAAATCAACATGATCATTACACAAGAGATTCAGTCGAAAACTATGTACCCCCCCCCTTCCAAAAACGAATATAATGAAACAGTCATCAAAATATAATGCTATTAAAATATGGTCATCAATTCCGCGTGAAATGAAAACTCTTAATCTTTATCAATTTAAAAAAGCATCAAAGAATTACCTACTACAACGGTATAATTAACTCACAATTTTACTCATCCTGATCTTAAGTTACTAACAAAACTTATTTTGTTCTAATGTATGCTATAACTGATGAAAATGTAATGTTAATTGTCAATTGTTTCACTTATCTGGAGGAGGACTCGAAAGCAAAATGCTCCTTCCTCCTCCTCACAGTAACTCGCATAGTTTATTTTTTTCAATGTTTTTTTTCAATGTTATAGTTGCCCTGAGAAGCGCATTGAACTTTAATTGGAGAATCAAAAGTAATATTGTGTCTCTTTTTATTATCATTTGTCAGTTGGGTAAAAAGGGCACTCTGTAAGCTCTTTAAATATGTGAAGCAGTTCGAGAACAGCCTTTGGCATGGTCATCCATTCTGTCAGTTATTGTAACCAGTTAGTATCATCGTGGTAAAAATACATTGCATTCGTAGTTAAAAACAGCACAACTTTATTAAAAACTTTACATTAAAAAGTTAAACGTTAAAATCATGTCATGTGTTTCGACAGACTACTGCTGTCATCATCATCAGTGGTGAAATTACAAACATACAACCAGTTTATATAGGCAGAGCCTATTATGCACTAATTAAGTTGCTAACAGAAGCCAAACAGGTAATGAATAAACGGACCCGTAAAAAAATTGATACAGTAACTTAAGCACTAATTATGTGTTTACAAATCTGCCCATATACAGATTTATAGATTCTTTGTATGGTCACTTTTGAATTTGGGTTCATTGTTGCTCTGTTAAGTAACATGAGAAAATGTTTCAAATCTAGATGCATTCGTGGGTGTGCCATGTTCTTTATCATGGTTTGATGACACAAAAATGCGGCAAACGATTCAGTAGCAATGAAACATACGTTAGTACCAGTTTACATTTACAAGTAACTTTTGATGTGTCTTGGTAGAATTATGCACCACAGATTTACAAAGGTTACAAATGTTAAATCAATATAATATAAATTTTGCAATTTAATATGGTTATGCAGGTTGTAAATATTATTGATTTGCAAAGAAATTATTGATAAATTATTGATTTGCAAAATAATTGCTTTTAATATTTTGAAGTTCTAATAATTTGTCCGCTCAATTATAAGTATGCCTTTTATCGCTATAAAAGTATTTATGTGTATAGTATATGTTGTATATACCACCATTTGCATTTTTTATTTATTTTGCAATGCAATGATTATTGTATATTATTAAAGCTAAAATGTAAGATTTTAATTAGCATATTGATCATGGAAATTCAGTAATTTGCATTAGTGTGTGATTGTGGGTTTTTTGGTGCAGGGTTTTAGTTAAAACGTTCTTCGTAACTTGGTACGTGTTAATATTTACTGTTTTAATGTAGATTATCCATATAGATAAGAAATATCTAAGAGGTTATAGTTCTTAAAGTCCAAGTCTACAGCTGAAAAAATTTTCACTAAAATCAGTAATTGACAGGGTGAAAAATGGACAACCAGGGAACCTTAGCAGTGTTATTGCTTTTAATATTCGTTGAAATGTAACTTTGACAGAATGGCTGGCTAAATTTTTGACATAGCAACATGATCTTGGTGATAAACGATACAATTATTTCAAATGAAATTTCAGTACATATATCTTTTGAAATCTTATCTGAGACAGTGCCATTTTATCACAGTCATTGCTCAAGTTTTTTTTCACATTAAGCAATAATGTCATATACAGATTTGGATTTTAATGAACAAAAGGTCAATAATGAAGATGCTCAACTGTTCAATACAGCAGCGCATTGTGTGTAATGTTTGCAAATTCTCACTGAAAGGATAAAAAGTTACCTTTTTAGTTTCTATTAATGGTCGGAAACATAGTCAATAAAGAATATTCTTATTAAAGAATGATTATAGTACAGTGGTCACTGAAAGTGCATCATTAAAAATACAGGCTGAGAACAATTTTAAGCAAATAGAATAATTTGGATCTATTTTGGGTTTTTTGTGTGGGAAGAATTCTTGAAATAGCGTTGTGTTGTGCTGAAACGTTGTGTATTGTGTTTTTCATAAAATAATTCATTAGCGACATTTTTTCATAAGTTGAATAAATGTGCTCCGTAGTGTGATACTTTTATACAAACTGTTTATGTAGGTCAACGGTAATTAAAGGTTGTGATTTTCTATGCACTGCCCTGTCTGTGACATTATCGCATTATACATGACATTGTTGTTATTATATTATCACATATTTTATACACTGTGTGCCCTTGCCATAAAGTATTGTATATACATTTTACGAATGTTAATGAATTAATCAAATTAACTGATTGGTCAGTTAGAATGAATCTTGTTTCTGGTGTCTCAGTTTGGATCCATTGCTGTTTATGAATATGTTTACACGCTTTATGTTATGGTAAAGACAGCATAGCAAAATCACTTTCCACCTAGCAGTTTTAACAATAAACTGTTAATAATTGACACTCATTACAAAAATTCATACTCATTTCTGATTCCAAAGTTTTCAAAGTTCACAGTTCACTTTTCGTTACTTTGTCTTTAATGGATATTGAATCTCCCCAGACCCTTGTATCTTGCTGACATTAAGTATTAGTGTTACATTTTTAGGTACTTACTTAGCATAATAAATTTGGTTATACATGTAATTATAAAGTCTGTCATTCTTTTTTGCTTGTTTTGTTGCAAGCATCACATTTTGATGTAAATTTAATTTCATTTATGGGCCATATCAGAACATTATTATTAGGACCAACTATGCATTAACTTCTTGCAGTGGACCTGACGGAATGTGGCTTCAACATGCTCCGTCTACAAGGCCTTTGCCAAGGCATTTGCATACAAGTTTTAGACATATTGCTCCTTGCATCTGCATATTTCTTATGAAAGTTACTTGTGTTTAGCAAAACTTTTTTGTCTGTGAGGCAACACACATCTATTCACCAGAATGAAAAGTCCAGAGTTTACTGATCGATGTGCAACACAGTAGCCTGCCAAAACTATTTGATTTTTAAAATATGACAGATTAAAACGCTGGAGAAGAGACTGTTCTGCACCTGCCTGTTGATTTTTTGCATCATCAGCTCACTAAATTGTACTGAAGTAATTTCACTTCAAATATATCCCTGAATGATTAATCCTGTCTATTTAAAAAATGTCCCAACATTAGTGTCAGAAGACGGAACAAACGCAAAAAATCCTGCTGATCGAGCAAGATTTACTCCTCAGTCTAACATGGACATGAGTCTCTAGTTTGCTTCAAGAGATGTTGGTCTCTGTACCCTAGTGGTATGTGCTTCTAACTGTTCCTAGACCTGCTTCTCTGTGGTGTTCTGTATCACCATCTGTATTTTGTTTGTCATCCGGTGCTTAGCGCTGTTCTGGTTTATTTGACATTATAGTATGTAATCATGCTTTTACAATTGCAGTCCATTGTTTGGGACAGGAATGGAAAAAATATTTTACCATTGTTTGTCCTGCAAAATACTGTTAATTGCTTCCTTTTCTTTGCATTCTTGTTTTTTGTCACATTAGGCATTTACTTACCCAACATCTATGACATCGTGTTCTTATGCATTTCCTTAATAATGCAACCAATACAATAGCTATTGTTGATAACAGTATGGCAATTCTTTATTACTTATGTTTCGATGCAGATTTGATTCGTCATCAGTGTATTTGTGCAAGCCAGCCAGTAATATACTTTAAATTATAAAATGATGAATGCTACTTGTTGCTGCCACAGTTTGATTTTTGTCACCTGTGCTGCGGCGTTCGGTCGTGGTGGCTAATGCGAAATTTTAATTGTTCGTGCATTTTCGGCTTTTTCCGCAATATCGGGGAGAGGGCACGTGGCAGAAAGGCGAGTGTACGCCTGTACGGGGCTAAGTTTTTGACGATTGTCTTCACTTCACGTTATTTGTTATCAAGTTGACTTTGGATTAGCTCGTTGCATAATTGAAATAATAAATCGTTTTCAAGGGAATTTTTGTTGTCTCAATCTGATGCCGAATTCGCTCAAACCACCGTTTCTAAATATCCCGTACGTGGACAGCTACTGCTGTTATGGTTCAGTAGTTTATAATTTAATGTATATTTCTGTTTGACTTGTTAAAGTGCTCTGGTGATAACGCAAATATGCATGGAAACATAAGCAATAAAGAACTAGCATGTTTGTTATTAACAATAGCTGTTATGTTGGTTATATTGTTGAGACTCAAGTTCACCAGCAAGAAATCAGTTGCATTTCTTTAAATCCTTCTTAGAGTTGAAATTTGTGTTGTCTTGCAGTTAAAAAGATCTGATCAAATTTGTTGAGTTAAATCTGACTTAATGAATGCTGCAAGTTCGAATCATGTTACAATCATTGATTTTTTTATTTAACTAGCGATCTATGAACTGCTTTATTAAAGAGTCTGACAAATAAGTTACCAAATTGAACATGGCACATGTACATACTTAGTTGAGAATAAGTTGTCACAAAAGTACATTAAGCACATTATAAAAACTTATATTGTGCCACGGGAAGTACAAACGTACTAAGACTACACACAATCTCAGAATTAAAAACTTAATTGCACCATTAGACGATATACTTTTGAACAGTGGTGCACTTTTTTATATGTAAGCAGAACAGTACCAATGCCCGAGTTTAACTAGTGCTATCATTTAATTTTAAACATACTATAACAAATTTATTTATACACAACTTAACGTTTCTATTGTACATTGCATATATTTTAGGGGAATAGCAAAGTTAGGAGTCTGAATTCTATTACGTTTAAAGGTTTTTACCAAATTACCAAGTACGAAGAAGTTAATATATACAATAACAGATTTGCACAATTTATTTTCTCAACAGCTCTGTCTTTTTTCCATGTTTGTTGGACGCTTTTTTGTCAGTGAGTTTTCTTTTTTAGAAAAGTAAGTGAAATGAGCACGCCCGTTGGGTATTGTGAATTTTTGAAAATATGGCTGGAATCGTTTACCTGCCAGATGTGTCTAAAAATGTCGCTTAAAGTCTGCAGCCCAAACATTGTCATATCAATGCATTTCAGAAACGTTGACATTTCTGTGATATCAGAGAATCACTCTTATTACCTGGACCTCCGGAATTTTCCGTGAATTACTTATTCTGGGCTGTAAACAATTAAGAATAACCTAGTGGTGTAGAGTTTTACGGACTGAAAACAGTCGTGCTTCTTATATTATTCGTGCTTCTAAGTAAGCACTGTTTTAACTTAACTTTTTATAGTTCCTTTAAACTGCCATGTAGCATCGAAACTCTGACCGCTATTAAAGTCACAGGAAAATTACAATTTTGCCTATGAAAAAAGTCACAGAAAAAGTCAGAATTTATGGTGGCCGGAGTCAGGATTTTCATCAGAAAAGAAAAATAGGTAATCAAGCAAAAAAATTCAAGTCAGTCACAATTCATTTTTAGTATCATAGACAATTAAAATAATAAAATGGAAAAATTTAATAAATTAGTTATTAACTGGCAGTACAAGACTTGTACATACATGTATTGACAACACTATTCATAATTATGTATCTGAAAAAAATGGTTTTGTTCAATATCTTAGGGTTAGGTCATTTCTTTTTTTCTGTGACTTTTTCTGTGACTTTATTACCTGGATTCTTTAAAACAAGCACAATAGTCAACAAACGTAGGCCTAAACTAATTAATTAACAACAATAGTAACTGATGAATAATTATGGCACAATTAATATACACAGAAATATGCTTCTCAAATTTATCATTTTAATTCCTGTTAAAACATACAGTATTAACTGTAATCCTATATTCTGATCCTATCATTTTTTGTGCTTTTTTTTAATTAAACTTTTCTGCAAATAAGCTAACTGCTAAGTATACAATAACAACAAACAACTTATAATAAGAGTGTACGTGTCCACATACAAAAAAGGTTACCTATTGTTCCTATGAAACTGCGTCTTATCTGCAAGATTAGCACCTATACATAAGACACTATTACGCTTAGAAAGTAAAATATTATATACTGTAATAAGCTCTACGTATTCTGTACAATATTTCTAATACTAATACAGTTTGTCTACTGGCACATTATTATTTACATAAGCATGCTGCAATTCTGTACATTTTGCAAATTATTATGCTTATAAATGTATTATTGCTGCAAATTTGTACTAATTTATACTCAATGGGATGTCAGAAAAATGGGTACTTGATTTCTTTTCCAAGATAGCGAGAAATTGTTTATTTTTATTTACCGCTGATAATTAAAAACTGCGACATTTTTCATTTATTTCCTGTTAAGTGTGAAACATTTAAATTTTAAGATAAATCTATGTTTACAAGTGGATATTGTTGGCAGTGTTATTGTATTTTTTCTGCTACTACAGTAATGCAAAATAAATAAAACAACATATAGACCTACTAGATTACTAGGTCTTGGCAATCATAGAAATCAATTATTATAATTATAATTGTAAATTTAACTGCCATAACCCAGGTTCTGTACACTAAATTTACTCTAAACTGTACAAATGGTACTACAAAATAGGTGTTTATCGTCTAAACAACAGTAATTATTTTAGTATAATTTATGGTACTTGAATAAAACGATATTTTAAACAGTAATTGTAAAATGCACAATTTTGATGTATGCCCTATTTTTCATATCTTCTAATTGGCAAGTTATCTGCCAGTTCTGGGTGTGACAACAAGTGTGTCAAACGTAGATTTACAGTATGTCTTACTATGGCTATTTAGTTTTCCTTAGCAAAATATTAAAATTTCATATTATTCTGTCACGTTTCTTGAATCATCTCATATTTTTCACTTCTAAAACATACTTTCAGCAACACTGACATTAATACGTCTTGAATGTTACTGTGCTGTTTGCTGTCTCCTAGTTGTCTGGTTTCACGGCTAACAGGTAGTTCAATTTGTTGCATTTCGTATGTCAGAGGAGCTCAGTCAATGGGTATTTCCGCCTTCATAATTAATTAAATGGACTGTTGTTTCATCGCTTTGATTTGCGTCACATTGAGCCGGTGCGCTGAACTTCTTTCCATCGGAATCTACGAAAAGTTTGACAATTTAAAAAGTTTACTTTCAGTAGAGGGATCGCAAAACGGTGGCCAATCGGGCGCTTTAACCGGCTAGCCGCTTCACAGTGTCATAACTTTGCTCACAAACACCACGTTAAACGCGCATGCAGAATATACATAAGCACACCACATATACTGCAAATGTGTTTGTGTACATGATTATATTATTTTTACTTAGACAAAAAGGACAGATAAAAGTTGCTGGTTGATCAAACATGCGCAAGACGTCACGAAAAACCGAACTCTTTAAATTAATAAAAACCGTGCTATCTTTTTCAAGGTACATAGTTAGCTTTCTGGTTTTTCAAATTTGAAACTTGGCATTGTATAACCTGAGAATATAATATATCAACTTCAACACTATGCATGCTCAGCAGGAGGTTGCCAGGTATTAATGTACAGAACAAAATAGCATTTGTTGAAGCTAATAGTTAATAGGCCCTCTTAGTTATTATATTCACAAAGCCTGGGCAGCATTATGCGTATGTTTGTACCTATAAATAGGTGTAATTGAAATATCCTCTCAGTAAGTAAGATTCAAATTTGTTTTACCACTACGTCAAATTTTCGTTGAAGACTACAAGTTGCATAATACAGTTTTAATTTTCATACTGAACTTTGATCCCAAGACACTGGAAGACAATTTTATTGCAAATGTAAATAAAAATATCTATAACTTTACGATTACAGCAAGTTCGCATGGAGTTTTAAATGGAGACCAGCATTCTGGTCGTCAGGTAACAACGCCTAATCTTTCACATAAAATCTTAATGTCACGGGCATATCCTTCATCGAGATCATTAAAAATATTCTTATTTTTTGCAGTCAGGTAAGTATAACAGTGCCACGTTTTCTGCAATAGGTAACAAACCGTTGCAAAACGTCGACTCATTTTTCGTATTTTTCCCATATATTTATAATTATTTTGTACAGTAGCGATTGCTGTTAGACAGCAAGTTTGTGAGGCTGGGCTTAGATTTATGTTCTTTGGCTTTATAAAGTTTTAATTTCGTTGAATGTTAATTCTTTTAAATACATAGTCATATAATCTTTTCAGCGTATCTTCAATAAAGATGAACATTTTTACTTATTTAACATGTTGCATATGATTTCTTGATCACATTTTTAACATATTTTGTGCTGGATATGTTTTTATGGATAACGAATAAACAGACAAACCTTTGGTTTTGCCAAATTCATACGATGTGCTTTTCACGGAGTCCTTATTCAGTAGTGCATGTCTTTGATCGTCTGTTTCCATTTTCTGGTAGTTTCCTGTGCCTTCTTCATTGTAAGATATTCTTAGTATCACTTTACGAGATTCATCATTGCTTGAGGTTATATCTAGACCAAAGGAGAGTCATTTGCACATAGCAAGTGAAATTGAAAGAAGATAATTATAATGACGTCCAGAAGCTCATAGTAACCTAAATGCTTTACGTGTGAATGAGAGCCAAACAGATGATGCAGGTAAAAATCAAGCAGAGAATACAGAAGACGAAAGAGCAATGAAAACAGATACAAAGTGCTTACTGTTCATGTTGTTTGTGTTAGACAATGAAGTTTCTTGTCCGTTAACTGGTGGCCATTCGTCATGTTGTAACAGTTCTTCTTCGACCAGCTCATACTGATATCGGGCACCTTTATTGCATAGGAACTTTTCACATCCATGCATTTTGCGGAAAATGAAGAAATCCGTGACGAACGTCTGTATTTTGGAATAAAACTCTTTGTAAAATATTATTTGCAGTATTGTCTCGTTGTGCATTGTCTTGCGTGTATAATTGAGAAAAATCAGTGGAATTCTTTAGTGGTTGCTCTACCATTCAACTTTCTTAAAAAATTTGTAGTGAAGGTACTATGAAAATTTAGCTGTGAAATTATACAGTGAGAATAGTTTTCAGTGAGATACAGCAGTATGCTGTAACATATTTAACTTCGAACTTCTACCTAAGCTAACCTTTTTTTTTACAAAGCCTGTTACTTTGGAAGTAGAGAGTTTCTTATGGGTATCGCTTAATATAAAACAGACATCGCTTAATTCCCTTTGTCTGTTTCACAAGTTTATAATTGAGATCTACGTACCTCCGTAATAAATGACACAAAGAAGTTGATGACTCCAATCCCCAGAATGAGTAGACGAAAGTAGATTTCAGGCGGATAATGGAGCTGGATGAAAGTTAATTGAAACGAATTATAGATATCAGTCATTATAAGTTATGTGCAATGTGCAATTACGCGTCACTGTTGTTATGTTATATTCATTATTTCAGTAATTAATCTACTCCTGTAATGAAAAGCCACTTTTAAATTTGATTAAATACTGCCATAGTATTTAAGAAATCAACAGCTAGCTTACCTCAAGTAACGAAACGAATGGCTCAGTTGGATATATAGCTAAGTATAATGTAACTAACGTCACCACGATAACAGCAATCAAGAATGGTACTGAAAAGAAAATGGTACTTATCTTTGTATTGAAGAATTTATTGCTTTAGCCAGTTTAGGAAGATTCTGAAAATCCTATTTTACGGACTTGGTATTCTAATCCGATATTGAAAGAATGCAGTTATAATGTACATGTAATGAATAAAGTTGACATTAGTTGTGCAATAGTCCAGGTTGAACGAAAACATGGACTTATGAAGGGACATATACTCTGGTGATGCAACAACAGAAGTAGCAAATGCCTTGCAACAGCATGTCACTGGAAAGCGAAGCATTATTAATCATTGAAATATAAATTAAAAATAGTCATTAGCTCGTTATGAGTTGTAATATTAAAATTGGGAGGAACAATGTCCATGATGTTTGCAAACCTGAAAAGCCAAGCAAGTAGAATCAAAGTCTGTCCTTCGCCGTTTACTACTTGTAAAAATTTGTAACACTTATTTCAAACGTTTTTCACTAATGCAAAGCTCACATCTCACTTTTCCTTCTTTGAAAATTTCTCTAATAGTACTATTTAATTCAGACTAAATTTAATGGCAATTGGGTCGAGTCTTGTTGAAACATGTAAGCAATTGTCCATACAATGCAAGGGTATGACCTTGTCTCAATAGATCACTATTAAAATTCCCATTGAATTAGCTGGTTGCCAGTACAGTTTTGAGTGCTACAAAGTCCTCTAAGACACTTCCAAAGCAATTCTAAACTTTTAAGCATAGGCAGCTGTACTTTTCTAACACTTTGACATGATTTAAATCGTTACTGATGAAAATTAATAACAGTGAAGGATAACGGAGAAAATGGAAGAGGAAAGCCACTCACTATTTGAAAACATGGTCTTCCTATAAGGTGTTCCTTTTGAATAAACCACTGCCAAGATTATGTACTGGAACGTTGACACTGTAAACGTCACTGCATTTTGGTGGCTACCGTAATTGTGATGCTCACCTTTAGTTGTATCATACGGCTCAAACCTATGAAAAGTAAATGCAGCATTCTTAGCCCCAAATAGCGCAAGCAGTTGCTGTTCGAACTTCGTTTACCAATGTGGACAAAACGCAATTCGTCATTTGTATGTTTTAGTTTCGCGTGTTCCCATCAATCATTGAGAATACGGAATTAGCCAATTTAGCATTGCCGGAATTGGCTCTAATTACATTTTCTGTAGCTAATTACGCGTACTAGAAACAAAAAAAATTCAGTTTTGTTTCTACACTAAGAAATGGAAAGTTTCTTACGCCTATAACAGTCATAATTACAATTTACAGTTTTACTGTGGCCAATCAGACATGTAGCACAATTATGTAATTAGCAATTGCTCATTTACTCACCATATTTCTTGCATAACATATTTGAATATAAACGCTTGTGCTGCCACCTGTATTATCATCTGTGACAAAAGTGAGAATACGGGAACAAAACTCATCAATGAAATGGGTGGTGGTTCTTTATCAAGCTTATGGTAAGCATGTGTCCCACCGACTGAAAAATGTCATAAGTTATGCTATAATAAGACTTGCCTGTCACTGGAAAAAGTGAAGTAATTATAATTTGACAAGAGAGGCACTCAACATAATTGTTGAGTATTTTTGGCTCATTTGTTCTGAACACAGACCCCAAAAGCACAGATAAACGTTGACTGTAGCTTTCTTTTTAAATTACATCATAGGAAAAGAAGCAGCTTACATGTGACAGGTTGACACAAGAGTTGCGCTGTGGGCATGTCCAAACGTTAAGCAGGCTGAGGATTAGCATGTCTATGAGAGTTGTTGCAAAAGCATTCGCAAGTGTTAAGCAAGATGCAAAGTAGCCTAGTTATGACAGCTACATACAACTAAAACTTTTCAGAATTACCTGTAGCATTGTCTTTAATGGTGGAGTGCTAAACACAGGGACTAATCATAGTTACCAAAGAAGATGTGATTAAACAGTAACTGGTTATTTTGTAAAATGTATGGGTGGCTGCCGTGAAACTGCTTCCTGGCACTTTCGTTTACCATACTACTTTTGAATATAGACTCAGGGTACATAAGATTATGGATATGTATAAAATAAATAAAATAGCTTATTTTATGGATTTTTGAAATTTTATTTTATGGATATCAATAAAATAAGAAATGGACTCTATCTGGAACGAGATGCCCAGGGGGAAATCAATTAAAAAGTAAAAACAGGAGTGCTTGAAACGTGTTTTTAAACACGCAGGACTTAGTTTTAATTTTATCGGTTTCATATCACTTCAAATTTAATCAAATTTTACGAGACAATGCCTTGTAATTCATCACTTCAGTTCAAATAATTCGTCTATTTGATACGAATGTAGAATGCTCTCTAGGCTGAAGTTTCCGATCCAATGCCTGTATTCAGTTTTGATTGCCTATTGCTTTGCACCTTCTTTTTCTTCCTTTCCGAAATGTACGCAAAACAGACACTCTACAGAGAGTACGTATCTGCTGGCTGGGTCTGTCTCAGTTATTTTCAGACCGAACTCCAGCTCATGCTTTGGTTGAAACTTCGCCATCTTGATAACAAAAAGACAATGAGAAAAAAAACAATGTAAAATAGCAAATCCGGAAATGCGCTTTTGTTGGTTTGTTTTCTTTCTCTTTCTGTCCTTCTAACGTTCGTTTTCAGTGATGCCAATGCTTACAACTCGTTAATTTGTACAAAAAATCACAAAAAATATTTTTTCATTTTATGCATTTCTTATTTTATGGATTTTTGATCTTATTTTATGGATATCCATAATCTTATGCAGCCTGATATATAGTGCTTACAAGTAATCTGAATACAAGTATATACGCTAAGCAAGCATTGCATTTGAACATCAAATACTAGCTTGCAGCAATGCAGAAATGAATAAAAAATCATCCTACCGCAGACACAAATAATCAATTTACACGAGGTAACTAGGATATAAGCACAAGTATGAGCAAAATCAAATAGGATTTAAAAGTAACTTACATGTGACAGCTAAGACGGTCATTTGCACTAGATCAACGTAGAGAAATTCAAAATCCGTAAGACAGCTAGCAATCTGTAATGAAGCATATAAAGAACTGAACCTATAGGAATCATATCAGTTCAAATACTAGGTTTATAAACATCTAAATCTAATGATGCAATGTAATAATCCCATGACATTGGATTTGTCTTTGTCTATTACTGATCGGCAATATAACTATTTTGCTAGTTGCTATTGAATGTGTTCTCAAGAGAGTATTAATATCAAAAAATTATGAGATTGGGATCGTCCGTAAATAAACTTGTACCATTTGCGAGGGCCTACTGATGAGTCTTGTGTAAACTCTGGTTTGATTACATCGGCAAGAAAGTAAAGAAAGAAGCTAAATCTTATTTGCCCTCAAACTTTAACATTTGACTCAAATGGTAGTCTGGGACTTTCTTTAATATTTGATTTGACTGACTTGATAGATATAGCGAATCCAAGGACACACTGAAATAAATTTAATTAGCATCAACTACAAAGGAAATAATTTGTTAATATTGAACTGACAATTAGACTGCGTTAAACCTGGTTTCAATTCTGCCTGAAAATTTGACTTCATGAGTTGACACACTCCGCATTGCGATAAGCGTAACTTTGTAGGAGAGTCCGAATTTTTTGCGATGACTCCATATCATCGTTGATAATTAGAGCAAGTGTATCTATGTGTGTGGGCGCCCTGCCACAGTTTTTTTCAATCAAAATTGAGGTATATTATTAAATTCACAGGTTTTACAGCCAGAACTACTGCTTCATAGGTGAGTGACACTAGGATTGATAAGCCTAATATGGTGTGATCTCAACCACAGTATATTCTACAGCTTCAACAACCTCGAATCCATATTCTATACTAGTTTATTTTCATAATTTCTTTTAAAATGCAATCAGTAATCATGGATATATATATATATATATATATAATGTGTTCTATTTTTATAACCAAAGGTTTGCTGAGTTAAAACAGATTGCACTTACTGAATAAAGAATCATGACAGAAACAAATTGAACTAGACTATAAGATGCCATGTACTTGAATATTCCAAATGAAGTTACTAATGCACACCTTCCTTCCCTGAAACAAAACGTAATTAAAGATCAACACACAATTCTGCACATCGTGTTTTTGAAAAATGATTGTAGTAGTAGTTCTCAGCATATAACGAATACGGTATACAAATCGCAAGGCTCTGTTAGGACTTTCATAAAATTTCTGGAAAATATATAACTATATGTAATTATTGCAAAAGAAACGTAATAATTATAAGCACCTTATTAAGGTTGGAACGCAAGTAATGTTTGATTCTTTGGATGTAAATGGCGAGGCAACCGATGCTTCTGTTTCTGACAGCGATATACCAGCGTGAGCAGCTTTTAAAGCCTGAAAACATGTTAAAACAGATAGCTAACAAGGAGACTCACAATTCTCCATAACTTGTGCATATCACACACACCAGAGAAATGTTTACTTTTCTCATTAGAGTGGCCTAGGCAAAATTAATTTTATTTGAGCAGTTTGGCTTGTTAAATTTCAGATAGTTTTGGGTTCTTCTGTTGGAGCTTTCTGGTCAAGTTCCAAAATTTCTCCAAGCGTTCTCACTGAGTTTCCTACAGTTCTGAGCAAAGTACTGGTCCAACAGAACCAAAATCCAATGTCAGGAAATTTTTTTCGAAGTAAGAAAGTACTAATTATGTTACCGAGTACAGCTGTCATGAAACATCGAAATTAAATTGCCCAATTCAGGAGTAGCATGTTATCATAAACTTGCCCCACAGTCATTAGCTCCGTCTCCGCACATGCCAACAAAATATCCCATCTTCTGCAAATATTCCACTATAATGGCCTTCTGATCTGGAGACATTCGAGCAAACACGGTACCTCTAGTTATAATCTAATTGCAAAACAGAGAAAACAAAACCGTAATTATAATACCATTTACTTGTTCATCGACTCTTGACATTTTATGCACTCAGTTATCTTACAAACTATAAAATTCATCTGGAAAATTGGATTTTGGTAGACAGTCAAGTTGTGTAATAGTTTCACAAATTCGTGTTTTTTTATTTAAAAACTGAGCAACGCTAGTAATAGATATTTATAAAAATCCAATTACATGTACCGTTACCTTAAGGCTTTAAATGCCAAGTATGTTAGCTGACAACAACACGTTTCCTTTGTGTACCAGAACAACAATCAAAGTTAACCTAAGTAAACTGCTGACGAGTGAAATGTTTTGCAGTTTCAGACTTGAGATTTAAGTATTTTATTTTTCTTAAACTGAAATATCAAAAACCTCTTTCAAGCTAACATAAATTTTGACTTCTCGTTTTAATAACATGTTCACATTAATCATCATAAATTTGTTTATAAGCGCATTTCTTCATCGTAGTTTTTATCCTCGTTTCTTTAACCACAGTGATTTCACTACACTTATATTACCCATTTCATTGACATTAAAATTTTCATCATTATCATTCTTCTCCTCTTCCTCCTCACCCTCACCGTCATCATTGTCATCACCGTCATCATTATCGTCGTCGTCATCATCATCACCATCTCCGCCATGGTCACTTACTACTACTGAGATTCTGTGAGCCTAAAAATTCCACTTACTTTTGGCAGTAAATCGGCAAAGTGTGACCTCACAATTTCAAATGACTTGCCATCAATAGCGAAGTGGTAACTGTGCTCCTCTTCTGGAAATTTAATGAGGACATCTGGCACATCTACTTGTTTCTATGAGTCACAAAAATGAATTGACTATGTGGAATGAGTTCTAAGGGTAACTTTGTGCTCTTATTAAAAAAAGTTGACAACTCACTATTTTGTACTTATTTTTTTTATCACGCTGAGAATAGTTAATGGGAATCACCTTGTCTTGCTCCATCTCCAAGCTAGAAACCTCATCTCGATCACGAAAGTCTGCGTACTGGTAATTTAACACAGGCGACTTCGTTTCTTCATCATTAACAGCAGTGACTGTGATCGACTTTTGTTCCTTGGCAACCATTCCTGAGTGCCGGGCTACACTCAGTGCAGTTAACATATTGTCCCCTAGTTGTAGAAATTAAATTTATACGTATGCTTTTGTGAATAAATCATACATAGCAATACACAACTGCAAAATTTTAAGTATTATATGCAGTAAATACATCATCATCGTCATCGTTATTGCTCTCATTACTTTTGCTTTCATCGTCGTCATCATCATTATTATCGCGACCACAGCACTGTTATCTTAGCTTTGGCTGACATCTCAATTATGAGATAAGAGACCAATCGAACGTCATCCAATATGGCTGTCATTTTCAAAATGGTTGATAAGATCGATGCTTGTAATTACTAGTTTTGAAAGCCATATCCTAACTGTTGGTGCAGTTAATATGACAACTTTGGTGTCAAAATATAGGTTAGGTTTTCAATTTCAAGGAATCAATTTCTGATGCCCAGAAACACATATGACATCACCTCAGTTAGGATTTCAAGATGGCCGCCAAAGTACTTGTAGCCATTTGTGTAATATATATATTAGCTATATTGCCCGACCTGAAGTAAATAGGACAATGATATTAGTATCTACATGTAGGCTTTAAAGGCCAAGGATTCAGGGAAGTACCAATATGACCAACATTTTGGTCGAAAAGGTAATTGTTCCTAGCTTATAAAAACCACCTCTTACGCCATATGAAAATCTGAATGCCATTCATTCTGAAAAAAATCAGTTCTGTAAACATTCCATGCCAATACTGTTTGCGACCAGAAGGAGAAAAAAGATGGCTTGGCCCACATAACAGAAGCATTTATATCTTTAAGAAACTCCACTAGAACACAAGTATTGACTGAACTCATGCCTGTGCTGTTGTTGTTTTGTTTTGTTGTACTGCTGTACGCAAAGCTGGCACATTAACGTTAGTTTGCAAAACATGTAAAGGCTTATTAACTAAGAAGGAAAATGTTTTGTGACAATTCCTCCTACATGTACTGTACAGTTGGGGCATACCAGAGAAGTGGTATATCAGGCGGGTACTGTTGGTCCAGGCATTGATCACTGCCCTAGCATGTTGCCGACTTTTAGAAAGAAAGCCCCTATAACTTTATAGAAGCACTTTTTCCAAGATTTAGGCTTAGACTATGCTGGATTTGAGAGTGCTGATTTGTGGTTAACCAACCAGTGCGCAATCAACAGTATGTAAGACCGGAATTCAAAATGAGATTGTAACCACACTTTTTTCTGTCTAATGACTATAGCAGTAACTCACTAATTCGCTGTGTAATAACGAGCCGAAAGACTTATTAAACACACCACTTCATTCAAACTATCTAGATACTTCGCACATGAGAGGACAATGCCATCAAATCATGAGCATTACTAGGTTACCTAATGGAAGTAGCTAATATGATTATGACATCTTGTCTTCTTCAAATGCAGCAATTGACAATTAAACATCAACATTATCATCTCCATACCGATTTTCACCAAGTTCTACTTTCGTTTCAATATGAACACATTAATGTGGATGCAACCTGTGGGTAATTTGAGAATAAGCTAACCTGTAATCATGACTGTCTTGATGTTTGCTTCTTTTAGCACTTTCAGCGTAGGTGCCGTTTCGGGTTTCAGACGATTTTCTAAAATTAGTAGTCCTAAAAATGTCAGATCACTTTCAACTTGCTCCCTGTAAAAGACGATGCAGTTTAAATTATTAATTTGTTGTTTCTTTGATCCTGTAGTTTTTCTACATTCCTGTAGTTTTTATTTGTTGTCATAATAAACATATCACAGCAACCAACGTTATTATTAATGAATGTTTTTATTCAAATAAAGACAGTTGTTAAAATTTTTAACGCAGCTAGAAGCTCAAAAAGGTATTGTTAGGAATGGTATTATAATCGTTTGCAATGGTAATTTTAAATCTATTTCAGGATAACAGTGCCTGTACCTGGTTGTTTTCTTGGATTTTTCCCAGTCAAAATCAGGCAAAGGCTTCCATGCCAGTGCCAGTACTCTATAACCTTGTTGTGTGTATTGCATAAGCACATCATCAAAGTCGCTGGGTACTGCAAATAGTTTCATGGCGTTAGCTGTATTAACTATGGGCAAACTACAATGCGCCGTGGTTTCTTCATTTCTTGGACGGCTTCTATTTGAACACAGTTGGGCGAAGTTTTCATAACATCAAATTTTTATTCGAACCGTTAACTTAAAAGTTTTGCACTACCATTCTTTTCTATTTTTGGCTTCATAATCTCTGTTGTAAAGATGAATTATGTCGTCCTATGGCCAATACATTATTTAGTACTGTATTCCTGTTCGTTGCCTGCTTCATGACAGTTAATATTAATCACGGTAAATTAAATTAATCTAAGCAAGTTTAATGCAAAAAGTTTTGAAACAATTTGAATTGCAACGGTGATTAATAAGATTAAAGAATGTTTTCCAGTGTTACCAAATCATCTGTGAGATAAAAATAAAAAATTTCGTTGTCAAAGACTCAAACAATACTTGTATCAGGTTTCGACAAAGAAGCCACCATCTCAGGAGATCCTTTCACATAGGCTTTAAACTGACCAGAGTTGACATCCTTAGTAATAACACTCATTCTCTGCAGATTAGATACAAAGATGAATTGCCGAAGCAGCCCAATTTCGATGGGCTTCTTTACCTGACATCAAAGAAAAACATTCAATGAGTAAACCGTAAGACTGTAATGCTCAACATACTGTAACAAATGAATTCACGTTTGACGACTGCATGTGATTTTGTTATCTTCTAGAAGATTTGTTATTTTTTTAAACAAAAGTCTGAATGCACAGGTGAATAATAACATCAGAAAATAAATGATATAAAATGATATAAATTTAACTTTGAAATAGTGACAAAACGTATTTTATTATAATATATAATAGTTTTTCGTCATATGCTTTGATCCCGTTTCTTGAATCACGAAAATAGTAACGATGTCAATGTATATTCATCAAACTAACTTACATGTTTTGCCGTAGTTTAGGTTGAATGTATGAAAAACGATTTTTAATATAGTTAGTCGTGCATTTAGTGTCAATGTGTAGACGCCGGCAATGCACGAAGCAACATGAATGACATTGGTGATCCTGTATCCCATGCATTTAATACAAAGATGCCGTATTTGAGTTTTTGCTTGAATAGAAAGGGGTACTTTATCTACACAATTATACTTTCACTCATTTTAATTTTTTATGTAGCTGTACCAACTGCTATTCTCAATTCCGAACTTATGTGTGTGGATATAAGCTTATGCACATTTTCTTGAGTTTTCTGTCCAATAACTTTTCTGTATCAGCAGTAATTGCAGATTACTTTGTCGTACCAGTTTATCAATAGAGGTGATCGCACTTTTAAGGGTTGCGTGCAAGTGACACAGAAGGTTACCAACGCAAAACAAAACCTCAGGGGTTTATTACCTTCTGGCATTGGCAGTCATAATCTAATTAAAGCAAAAAGCCGACTTCCTTAAAAAATTTTGCACGGCTACGAAAATTATTTAATAATTTGCCTTTTAAAATGATTTTTTTCATGTGTGTTCACGAGCATTTTTCGTAGCCACTCTTGTACTGTACGTACTAACCTCGTCTGCAGCCGGACTTTTAACAAGTTGTGGGATTTCATTGTCACCCATCATTGGTCCAGGTTCATGGAACTCCTGAAAAAAACAATCATGCAGCATATTAGGTGCTGGATGGATGGCTGTCGGGAAGTCTTTCTGAGTGGTTTCGACTGCTATACTGACTCAGAAACACCTCATTGAAAGATTATGAAGAATATACACCTCCGCCAATTCAGTATCTCATCTTGGAAGACTATTAACAACAATAAGATAGGTGCCAGTCCTCCCGCAAAAACCTCCATTTAGATTCTATCGTTTGCGTTCTTTCTAATACATCTATATATAATTCCCATCCGCTAAGACTAAGCAGTTCATTATATATATATATATATATAAAGAATGAGATGCTTAGTCTTAGTGGGTGAAAATTTGCACTCCAATAAATTTCCATTCAGTACAGTGAGAAATAATTTATGGACACTTTTTAATTGCAACATTTTTAAAAGAAGTGATGTTATATAAATAACTTACTAAGCCAGTCGACGCAAACATTTTTGTATCTATAGGATCCCCAGTTAGTTCTCCATTGATAATGTTGAGGGAATGGCAGGTAGCCATGGCAGACAACACAGGTCCCTGAGCAATTTCTTGTATGTTAGCTTGCAGATCTTGAAAAGCGTTATTATCAACAGACACAACACCATGCATGTCAATGCCGTCTTCTGTGAGAGTGCCAGTCTTTACAGATAAGGAATAAAATTAAATATTAATATTAATGTGAACGACACGTCAATTCTATAGCAAAGTGTTAAACTCCTCATTAGCTTAATAGGCACTTGAATGAAATAGAGAAATAATTGGCCAGCGTTTATGCATTCTGCTGGTAGCTGTAAGGCTATATGATACAGAACAAGACTCTTTTTTAACTACCATAATGAGTTGTAAAATTTTGCGCAAAGAAAAATGCGAGAGATTAAATGTTATTAGGACATAGTTTACCATTTAATATTCTTTTGAGTCATGTTAATATTTTGTTGCATATGGGAGCGAAATGTCTAGGTAGGCCATAGGTGTTGAGGGACTAGCTTCCTGCGACCTGGAGTGATGTGCTTATCGTCAAAAAGTTAAAATAGACTATGCATCTCAGCAGTATAGTCAACATTTACCTTGTCAAAGCAGACAACATTGATGCTTCCGCATAGGTTAATCGTCCGCGGACGGATGCAGAAGATCTGTACAGCTTTCAGTCTAGCTTGTGCATAGATGATACCAATAGTCATAGCGGCAGGTAGAACAGGTGGCACGGTTATTGTGATCAGATCGAGTGCCTTGATGGTAATAATGCGTGCTGGTTGATTGTTGTGTTTCTGAAAATTATAAAAAAATCAGAGTTTGTTGTACGCACAAATGACATTTTAGCTATTGATCATTTAAATCCATTGCGGTACCGCAAAACAACATTTCTGAAAAACCTACAGTAATTACAAGACTAATTTCATATGGATGAAGAAAAAATAAAACAACAAGTACATGCAGAAGTAAAGCTTGACTTTACTACTGCACAATTACAGTAGTAACAACAAAGTCAATCTTGGTTTTCAGCATATATAGAAAATAACGACAAATTTTGCTGTGTTAAAGGACGCATATAAAGTGGGCGTGGACGAAATTTGCTTTTTCACTAGTTCGCATGGCTCACTGCCAACAATTTCTTTTAATAACGTTTTTGCGAAAAGCGAAATATTGTTATAATAAGAGTGTAAAATCATACCATGATGAAGACAGTGTAGACTAATCCAATGGCTGCGATACCCGCTAATATGCCAACAAACTTGAGAGCGTCTCTGTGGAATCTGAAATCTACTGGTTTCGGATACATAATAGCTCGAACTAACTCTCCTTTGGACGTGGAAAAACCTACAATAAAATTCACGTTTCCTTGTTTCCCTGACTTTAAACATTGAACCTGGCAAGTTTTTTTTATGCAAAGGGATCTCATCCGGATCTGTGATAAATGTGTTCACCACTATTGCTGCTGTGTTTGACTGAATTTCCATGTAACCTACTGCGTACAACTGCCTTCGTACAATGAGAGTGCCTGTACATACAGTCCTAAGTAATAAACACTAACGGTACGAATCTCATAATAAAATTGCGTTTAAAATTAAGTAAAATTTTAATTTAAAATAATTTTTAAATTAATAAAAGCTAAAATCTTAGCAATGTTAAAACGGGGTATGCCGTATTCAGCGTGATAGGCCTTGTACAAAATTCACACGCTACAGTATTTTGCATTGAAAAGTAAGCAGTTCTTACCAGTCCTAAGAACAACGGCTCTCACTCCATCGCCACCGTAATTTCTTGTCTGAATTATGTGAGTCCCGCAAAAAAGCGTATGGCGGCCATGTTCCTTTGCATTGTACTTTATATCACTTCCGTCACTCATAAACTTTGGATTAGGAAGAGGCACTTTTGTGACCTAAAGATTGAGGTTTATATTATTTTGATGCTTTTGTTTAAATAAATGTGAGACGAGTTTAATTATCATTACCTTTTTGAAATACTTTTTGAATCTCTTTTATGCTAGTGGGGTGAAACATCTGCAAGCCCTCGTTTTCTAGAGTGATAGCTCATGTTTTGCAGTTTACCTGTAATTCTCACTTCTGCACTATATTTTGTGTGGAAACCTGATCTATGGTGTCACCATTATAGTAGCTTATTTAACTGCCTTACTTCAATAACTTTGTTCTAATGCAGGAAAAGTTTACACTCCTGGGTTTAAGCCACTTTTGAAAAACATGGGACTCACCACTTCCTAAATCTCAGTTTTCTGAGAGAAATCAGAAAAAAAAACTATTAATACAAAACTACAGTCTCACCGGCAAGCTTTCTCCGGTTAGCATACTTTCATTGGCTATACAGATACCATTTGTGACAACAGCATCACACTGCATGATGTAGCCATGCTTGGGTATTAAGATAACGTCTCCAGGAACCAAATGCTCAGAAGGAATCTCTTCACAAACTTGAAAAACACACAGAAATTTGGTGGGATTTCTGTAGTTTAAATGTTTAAAGACAGAAAGAAGTGCAGACAAGTGACATGGTTGTCCATGAAAAATAAACAAGTCATGCTAACAAAGTTACAATAGTTCGGTCTTTTTTCTACCGAATTGTTCTATACCTAATACAGCTAAATGAAATTGAAATTTGCTGTAAAAATTCTGTGGTGTAGTCGTAATCTAGCAGTTCTGTTTTCAAACCAACTGGGCATCAACTACTTCACATTTCTTTTCTTTCTGTCTAATTTGGTTTAAAAAATCCACTAACTTTGTATACATTCCAATAATTAATCAGTAGGCCAAGTCTTGAAATTAAGATTCTAAATAATTTACGTTTATGCTGGTTTTTAGAGATACGCAAATTCAGTGACATTGTGGCTTAGTTGTAGATGGCAATGTCACGAGGGTTCATTATACATACCATTGCCTCCCCTACATACAGTCACAATTCCTGTTGAATGTACTTTATCTCGCAGGGCTTTTTGTGTCTGAAAACACAAATAGTTAGTTATCATCTCTATAAAATGTGCCAATGCCTGATTTGACAAACCATTCATTCGTTTGAGCATACCATTGTAAACTATTTCAGTCATTTTAAGTTGGGATTCTATAGCATTTGAACATAATTTTTTAAGAAAGCCATCCGAGAAAGTCATTTCGGGATAGGGCCTGAATAAACAGTTTCTCAGTAGATTTTCTGGGAATTCATACGAGAATGCACTACCCGAAAAATTCTTCCGAGGAAACTGTCAGGCAAATTTTATCGTTATAAATAACTTGGGTAAAGCATTTGAAAAATAGTCTTATTAAACCCCAAAAAATTCTTTCAAAAAATCTCTGAGCAAACGAAGTGTATATTTTCCGTTAGTAAACAGTCAGACTACACAATCAAACAGTTTCAATGCATTCTAAATGACAAGAGACTATGCCTAGATGATAAATCGTTTGAATAACCACCTAAGAAAGCCAGTCGAGTAACGTATTCGGGTAAACCATTTACGTGAACAATTTCGGTATATCTTTTCAGTGTAAGAGATTTACCTACAATAGAAGTTTACGAAATCAAAGTTTGGAAAACACAAACATGAAAATCGTAATAAAATTTAAATTTCGCTGCTCACCCGTCGAATCATGATTACTGTGATTGTTATAGAAACCATGGACAAAACTATGATAGAGTTTGCGAAGATATAATAGCGCTGAAAATTCCATAGGATAATACTGTAAACTTGAAACACATAAAATGGATTCAGTACCTGTAAAACAAGTATAACTATTATGTAATGTATATATATGTCAATTTTGGACACATGCTTTAAATTTTGAAAAATAGAAGAAACTGCAGGTAGGAAAAGTTACTCAAATTATTTCTGTTTGCAGTCGATTATCTTCAAGTTGCAGATGCAGTCATTTAACCTAAATAACAAAATTAGCATGTGAGAGTGTTCTTTAGCAACGGTACATGTGCAGTAGTTTAATTTACAAATTATTCCTACAACTTATGGTATCAGATGTTTTCCCATGTAGCTGATTAATTCGCGTCTAAGTGATAAACTTATTGTAAGAAATATGTCACTGCACTTAATGAACACTTCTGACGCTGAAACACTTTGGTGTGATGTACCGCAAGGGTCCACTTTCGGGCCGTTATTGTTTTTTGCTAGCACCTTTGCAATTCAGGTCAAAAATTTCAAAGATTCATTGCTATAAAATTAAGGACTCTTTGAACTAATCAAATTAGATATGTTTTTTGTTATTATTGGCGTTCATGATTTAACTAATATCTGTGTACGAATATTGCACGTTTCGTACTCAATATATATATATATATATATGTATGTACATGTGGTAGTATATATTCGCTAACATGAGCTTAATGGACTCCGATTAAAGTTTGCTTTGCTGCAAAAAACTTGTTGCAAACTGCAAGACTTATAGCTAAACCACACATTACACCATCCTGATATTGTAAAAATTTAATGTTAGCAAAACAGCGAATCAATTTCCTCGCCGTTTCGCGCAGTTACATTTTTCCTGGTTTCTTAGCTTTCGTAACACACCAGATTAAAGAGCTTATCGTGAAGCTTTCTTGAATTAGCCATAAGGACATCTAAGCGTTTAAACAGCGGCGAACCGTTCATGAAACTTGTTTGTTACTCATGCATGAAACTAAAAAAATCTAGAAAACTGATCAATAGCAAAGTAATCAATAACAAGAGTGTAGTGACTTTGTACTATTGCGAGTAATAATTAAGATTACGTCACTCGCCAAACCCTTGAAGAGTGTTCGAAAAACAAATGTGATTGGATCGTACATTGCCACTTTCGGGGCTTCTTTGGTTTAACACTCATGCCATTTAATGCCGTACTGAATTCAGCTCTGTAAATAACGGAGGTAGATCTAATCAGCCGGTTATTGCTTACAAAATCTACTTATGAAAGACTCAAGAAAATCTCTGCCTCTTTACAGGTGAAAGAGCGTCTTGAGAACCGAGAAGCCGAATGGCTAATAAAAGTCACTTACGTTGCACAATTTAAATTATTTATTGATAGACATGATAAGAGGCAAGCGTGACAGTTTAAAACCCATTAGTTCACTGCGGTAAATCATTTTAAAAAACATATTCTTATCGTTTTATCTATACCCATAAAAGTCAATGTCTACTTGTGCGCATCCGTGTTTAATTTCAGTTGAGCCTTGCACCTCTTTTGATGAAATTTGCATTTCTCGTACATTCCGTCCCAGGCCCGAGATAGTAGGCTACATTACTGCGCTGACTGACATGTAGTTCTCAAGTTCTCTTTTTTGTAATGAGAAGGTACAGTATTGTTGACGATGACACACAATTTTTGCTTAACGCAAAGACCAACAAATACAAATTGAATCAGAATGACACGCATTTTTTATTAGTAAAAAAGATAATAAACATCAGCAGTCAAAAACTGGAAGAAATTGACAATTTATGTTTGATGACAAATATCAGCAGATAAAAATAGAATGAAAGTTTTTTGGATGATAAACGTCAGTAGACAAAAATCATATGACCATACCATGATATATAATTTTTGTTTTGAAAAAAAAAATCAGCAGATAAAAACTGGATGACAACGAAACAAAAGTTTTGTTGGATCACAAAATCAACAAGTAAATTAAATTGAATGACTATGATACAGAATTTCTGTTTGGCTAGAAAAATTAGCAAATCAAAATTGGATCACTATGTCAAACAATTCTTATTTGATAACAAAGAGGAGCAGCAAAAATGGATGACAATGACATAGTTTTGTTGGACGACAAAAATTGGCAGAAAAATTAAATGACAATGACACACAATTTTTACTAGATATCAAAAAATAAAAGACAAAAATATTATGATCATAGCACATAATCTCTGCTTGATGACAAAAAAGTAGAAAAAATTGTTGTCCTAGTCCATGATGTCCATGAACTATTCAAGGAAACATGGTGGTTTGAGCAAACCATGTAAAGGCAAGAGAATGTGCTCTTGCCGAACAATGTAAACAAAAGTCCGTGGCCCATAAATGTAGAGGGATCTATAGATTATTTGGACAAACCATGTGAATGCGGTCCAGACGAGCTATGAAAACGTGACATCACTCTGCTGTTACTGCTTAACTAATGTAACATGATTAATTATACATACCTCTAAGAAGAGAAGTTTGCTGATTGATTGCACTTCCACAAATATCTCATTATCACCATATATTGCACGCCTGGAGAAACCAAGAATCAATGATAGTCATGCAGTTCCTGTTTTTCTCATAATGACCCTTGTCATGATTTTCGTGTTGTTGCTAACTACACTCGCAGATTCATTTCGGTCAAGGTGGAACTTTTCTCTCCCCTCTCTTTTTCTTCCTCTCTGCCTCTCCATCCCTCCCACTTTCTCTTCTCTAATTCCTCCTCTCTGTTTCTCTTCTCTGTCTCCCATCCTACATCACCCTTTCTCTCCTCTCCTCTCCTCTCCTCTCCCCATCACTTTTTCCCTCTCTTTTTCTTTTTCTCTCCCCCTGCATACCTTCATATTTCTCTCTTCTCTTCTCTTCTCTTCTCTTCTCTTCTCTTCTCTTCTCTTCTCTTCTCTTCTCTTCTCTTCTCTTCTCTTCTCTTCTCTTCTCTCTCTCTTCTCTTCTCTTCTCTTCTCTTCTCTTCTCTTCTCTTCTCTTCTCTTCTCTTCTCTTCTCTTCTCTTTCCTTCTCTTCTCTTCTCTTCTCTTCTCTTCTCTTCTCTTCTCTTCTCTTCTCTTCTCTTCTCTTCTCTTCTCTTCTCTTCTCTTCTCTTCTCTTCTCTTCTCTTCTCTTCTCTTCTCTTCTCTTCTCTTCTCTTCTCTTCTCTTCTCTTCTCTTCTCGTCTCTTCTCTTCTCTTCTCTTCTCTTCTCTTCTCTTCTCTTCTCTTCTCTTCTCTTCTCTTCTCTTCTCTTCTCTTCTCTTCTCTTCTCTTCTCTTCTCTTCTCTTCTCTTCTCTTCTCTTCTCTTCTCTTCTCTTCTCTTCTCTTCTCTTCTCTTCTCTTCTCTTCTCTTCTCTTCTCTTCTCTTCTCTTCTCTTCTCTTCTCTTCTCTTCTCTTCTCTTCTCTTTTCTTCTCTTTCTTTCTTTCTTTCTTTCTTTCTTTCTTTCTTTCTTTCTCTCTCTCTCTCTCTCTCTCTCTCTCTCTCTCTTCCTTTTTCCCTCTCTACTCGTTTAGCTTGTTGGCATAGTGACTTCTTTCATAGCACAGACCTTCATTTCGGAGATCTTTGTTATAGAATATAGATTTTACAAGTAAACTCGTACTATAAACTGAATCGTTTGAGCAATGTATCTCTTTCTACTATTTTGCAAAGCAACACAAATCACAAAACTCGGCTAACTGGGCAGACTTCAGTAAATCTAACTTACCGTTTTTCCTGTTCCTGTTGACTTATTCCGTCACAGTCGTAGAAAAACGAGCAAGAAATATTTGTGTCAATTCCCCTAAAATAAATTAATCAAATAAAAAACGTATAGCAACAGGATTAATTAACACGATCTTAATGTTCTTTTAGAAAGAAGCTTTAACTTTAAGCCCTGTGGGCGGAGCTTTTCTACAAACGTGGAATGTTTTCAAGAATGACCACTTAATAAACACAACTTTTAATTTAGTTCCCGCCGTTGCTCTAGCGTGGCGAAAAGTTTAATAAGTGAAAAATAGAGTATTATGACTTATCTTGGAATGCGTGCACGTGTGCAACTATTGGTCAATAACGCGTGAACATTCCGCATACTATACTAATGAATCAAAGTTTGTTTTACTGGCCTCTATTATACCAAATTGTATTTTAACAGTTTGTGAATTTTGTTCGATAGAGCTTCACGTAAAAACAGCTTAATAAATTTACTGGCATACATGAAACACATACAGTAAGAAAATAACTGCTCATGTTAGTATTTAACAGTTACAATGTATCATCTATTTTGTTTTGGGTAAAAGTTTCTGTTGTTGAATGGTATAGCCGTTAGCTACTTGAAAAGCAGAAAGTTTTTCTTTCGAGACCCAGTGGACACCCCGATTTTTTAGACTTTCCTCTGCACACTTATATGAATGATTTTTCTACATATGCTGATTGCTTATGTTACGTGTTGAATCGGTTCTAGTAAAGCCTCCATATTAAGCCTCCAATTAATTTATTTCTAGCAGGTGATCAAGAATTCTTAAATTACATATTAATTAAGGTTTCGTTCTTGAAAGCTATAATTAAATTCAAATATTATTCAACAACACGCAAATTCTCTATTAAACTTTGCTGAAATTATAATTGCAATGAAATGTCATTGTTGGGTACCGATCTAAGGCTCCAAGCACACTACTATGCTTCATTTAAAATGAAAAATAAACATAATTTCTACAATACGAAAATAACTTTCAAGTTTCTAATCTTTCCGATAGCTTAACAAATCTTATAGACATCTCCATCGATTGTTAAAAGTATTTTATTTTGTCGCACATATAGGCGTAAACAATGAGAAAAAAATCAGCATGTTTAAAACTTTTAGGTTAAATTACGCGTTAGAGCTAAATTTCTCTTGCAAAATTACTCTTTTTCCGTCCAGTCTATAGGAAAGTTTATTAAATAAATATAGTTAATTTACAATCTTAATTATTTGTAAAAATTTTAATTATTTCATGACATTAATTATGCGTAATATTACAGTCAACGATGATGTCTATGTTCATTTATCCCACAAAGAAGCACATTGTGCTGCTTTGCTTTACTACTACTCATTTATTAACAGACAAACAAGTGTTTTAGAAAGCATTTGGCCTGTTTCGGTAACATTGTTTTGTATAAAAGCTGCGAGTCAACACGATTTTGTAGAAATCTAAATATTTAGTGCGGGTGAAATGGAAATATTGCAATTTCTGAAGTTTGTACCTAAAGCGCAAGAAAATGCTCTTTATAAATAAAGCTTAAAAAATTGTCTTGAAATTTTATATCACTTACGTGCTGTCTTATTTCGAACAGAGCTTGCGTTGGCAGTAATCCTGTATAAAACTTGTAAATTTAAACTACCGCGATGACCGTTAGTCATAACCATTTTTGCAGGTAAGTCGTTTGGAATAACCTTAGATAGCATTGCGTAAAGTTTGAAAAATGGTCGGAGCATTCGTAGCACACTCTTCGCTAACTAAGAAAAGGTGTAAATTAGCTTTATATTGTTAATAACATCAATAATGTGTTTTTTTGGTAAATCAGTGGTGCACACTGGGATGCTGATGCAGTGCCGTTTTATCAGGTGGCGCGAATATTTTAATTTATTAAGAATTCTTTTTCAAGTCTTTCAAGCAGGAAGCCTAACACAGGGTAATGAGTATTAAGTTTTTTGTCATACTTTTTCTTTCCCTTTAAAGTAAGTGTTTTCGATGGTAAAATGGAGACCTTTGATGGCCTTGCTGAAAAAAATATAGAAGAAAGTTTCTCTCTTTCTTCTGTCTTAAGTTACCTATAATTCGCCCAGAACATGTTAACACCTAGTATTGAATCACACTGGTTGTCAATTTCTGTTAGGTTTGCTATTGAATATTATAACTGTTCTTTGAAATTTGCCACATTCAGCACCTTCTATGCACGTCATTTAGTTACTGGCGGAACCCGCAAGAAATGTTTCTCTCTGGTTAACACTGCTTCTCTTACCATAGTCACAGTGGCGCATGATAGTAGCCTGTTATCATTCTATGAATAAAATATGAACTACACGAAACTAAAGTTTATTTACATTATTGTGGATTTGCTTACTTAGGAACGTATCCAAAAACTATTTGCGCAGTCATTAAGTATTCCTATATCTGCTATGTAACCAGTTGACGACAATTCTAGTACATGACATTGAACTTATCCTCTAAGGGCACGTTCATGTGTAACAAAATACAAAACCTGCAGAGGTGTCGTTTTATTTTTCCTATTTTAAAAATACTTATGCAGCAATCTTTAGGCTAATATAGGGCAAATTGTTTACAAAAAGAAGTACGTCCTAAAATTAATATAATATAATCAAGACAAAAATTGTACGTATATAAAAATCATAAGAAATACGTTGATAAATGAACTAACTCTCACACATTAATGACACAACACATTCTAAAAATCATTGATAATCTGGCATTGGCACAAAAAGCAAAGAGAGTCAGAAATAATATTACATGCAATACGTGCTATAAAAATCGTCAAGCTGAGTAGGTTAAAAGCGCCGAGTTTCAGGCCTGGTTTAAACTAAAGAGTGTCATTAGTGTGTGTGTGTGTGTGTGTGTGTGTGTGTGCGTGTGTGCGTGCGTGTGTGTGTGTGTGTGTGTGTGAGTTAGTTATTTCATCAACGTATTTCTTTTGATTTTGTTATATACGTACTTCTTATTGTAAACAATTTGCTTTATGTTAGCCTAAAGATTGCTGCATAAGTATTTTTAAAATAGGAAAAATAAAACGACACCTCTGCATGTTTAGTATCTTGTTACACATGAACGTGCCCTTGGAAGATAAGTTCAATGTCATGTACTAGAATTGTCGTCAACTGGTTACATAGCAGATGTAGGAATTATTAATAACTGTGCAAATAGTTTTTGGTACGTTCCTAAGTAAGCACGTCCATAATAATGCAAATGAACTTTAGTTTCGTGCAGTTCATATTTTATGCATAGAATGATAACAGGCTACCAGTTTTTTTTTTGTTAAAAAACAAAATAGTATACGTATACATCATGGCTCAGCAAAGAACGTAACCGGAGAAGCAGTTTCCATCTGGTTTACTGATCAGACTCAGCATTGCTTGACTTCGATTTTTTGCAGACAAAAGTACAAGTGAGACATTGTGCTAGATAGTCTAAGGGGGTGCAAAACGACAGAAAACAAAATAACTAAAATGAATGCACCGACAACAGTAGAGACTTCAGGAGCCAAGCGACATTGTGTCAACCCTCTGAGCTGCCCAAAATCAGGAAAATTTGATATACACTGGAGTGTACAAATTTACCTGACTAACAGTGAAATACAATAAATTTTTATCACGGTTATGATACTAAAAATTAATATAAAATTTTAGCTGTCTGATTGATAATTAAAACGCGTCTCTCTAAACATTTGAATGCGCGGTGCGTATATGATAAACACAGGTACAAAGAGTATTTCTGGCATTACTATACATTTGACAGGTAAACAGACATAAAAGGTAAACCACGCTAGTTTATTCAGCCGGTTGGTCAATATTGAAACCATTTTATTGACAAAGTAGCAGATCTGTACCAAATAATGGTTAGATCAAATACACGTCAGCATTATCTGCATTGGAAATACTATAATATGGTGACATGTCCGCCACCATCTAGTAATTCAGCTGCCTTCACTGGCGACGCCATTTTTCTCTCAGTGGGAAAAAAATGAATAAAAAGTGACAATCATTTCGAATGTTCACTGTTCGTGCAGAAAAAAGTAAAACTTGCACAAGAAAAGTTAAAGAAATATTTTATACATTTTTATCATCTTAGTTGTATGTCCTGATTTCTAGCAGTAACGCAAAGTACACCTGTAACCAGATCCGCCAGACAGGTAAAGTGAAGTCACGTGATAACGTTAGCAGTTTTCATTGTGGTAATCTAGCGATGAATTGTAACAAGTTGAACAAGCATGCGAATTTATTTACTTAGAATTCAATGGGTTTATTGATTACAAGTTAAGCGTCGGATTGAGCCATGCCTGCTGGTTTGCACTGAACCGTGTTCATTCAGAAACAGCCAAGCATCTGCTAAATTAAACTAATTATCCGGCCACTCATTAATACAGACGCGTGAGATAACATGGTCTCAAGAAACAGAGCTGATCGTTTTTTTTCGTGGTCGCCAGAATGATCTTTTACGTTAAAACATTTAAGAAAAATCATTTCTGAAGTCATACTCAGTGATGATATTCAAACTAGTGTCGAGCCTCGCGTTTTATCATCAAATTTAGTTTGAGAAAAACGTTTGAAGAATGAGTGAAGGAACAGTCTATTGGCCATTTCTTTTTGACTGCTGGCAATCGATTCTTGGAACGGAAAAGTTCGTGTTATTTCTTTCGATCAAATACGTGTGGTGAATACGATACATATTTACGTGGTGAAGCTACACTTACTGAGTATCCAAAAAATGCAAAACATCTCTCTTGAACTGCACAGTAATAGCCATTCCAGTGCATAGCAGTCACATTTATCTTTTCGTATGCAATGTGCTTGCTTTAGCTTGGAGTTCTTAGTTTCAAGTCTAAACTACTATATTAGTTTTTAATATGGCTGCGTAACACACACTCAATTCCCATTTCAAAAGGCAGGCTCATTTTTGGTAATATGAGTAACTTACGTTCCACCGACGTCAGTTCTAGCTAACTATTTTTTTTAATTTAGCTACCCCTTAAAAGAGCTCGTAGTTAAATGCCAGTGTAGCACGCTTTGTTATTGGAACCTTGCTATAACAATAATAACACATCAAAAACTAAAAATCAGTGCATCAGCAACAATGATAAATGTTGAAATTCGATATTTTGTTGTATTGTGTTAATTGCAGACCTTGAATGTACAAGAATAAATTCAATATCTACAAGAATAAATTCGAAATCAATAATTGGGTACAATAGACGTGTCATTTTCATTAAGGTAAGCCTAGCCCACAAACAGGAACAAAAATTATTATGAGTTTGTGCAGAATGCGCACCGTCAGAAAAACCAAGGTAACGCGAATTTAGAAAAAAAAACCAGAGCAGACATCTACACAACCAAACTGCTCATTGGCATACTACAAACAGTAACTGTGGTAGCGTGACACAACTACGCATATGTCAAAACTAGTTGTTATTTGTTTAATTGTTTAATGTTATTTAAATACTCAATAAAAACCTAAAAAATCAATTAGGTGTCGACGTGGTACCGAAGAAGAAGCAAGTGCAAGTAGGTGTTAAGCGGAAGAAAAGGATTGATCAAGGCTGCTCATTTATACTGCGTTACCTACAATGTTATTTTGTTATCAAACTTGAACCAAATTGATGAACTATGGTTCCAACAAAAGGAACTTTCGCCTGTTTTAAACACTAATGCTGCTGCAAATGTACCAACACGGCATTGATATTAGTTAACTAGATCCTACTTCTAGCTTCGCGTCTTACTGATTCTCGGAGTACTTAAAGGGGACGAAACGGTAATTTGAAAGTATATCCCAAAAAACCTTCTGTACGAAGTTATATTACTTTGCAATACGCTTATCTGTTTGAAAAACAATTGTATCTAGAAAAGAAAATTCTTAGTAAATTAAAATGTTCACGCCAGCTGGTAAGACGTCACCGACTCACCTTCCCAATGTGCTCCACTGGCTAACCAAAAGACACATTATTGTTCTTACTGACAATATAATACATGAAGCAACCTTTGCTTAGTTTGCGGAAAGTGCGTTGCGAATGCTCTGATTATCTTTTCAAACTTCACGTAATGTTGCCTAAACTTATTGCAAACGACTTACCGTTAAGATGGCTGCCATTAACCATCATCAAGCGAATTTAAATTAACAAGCCTTATACAATGTTACAGTTAATGCAAGTTCTGTGTGTAACGAGACAGCAAATAAGTAATACAAAATGCCAAGACGATTTTTAAGCTTTATTTAGGTAAAGGGGTTTCTCCTCCTTTAATCTGACTTATAGTGATAACTGGCTTTTTTCGTGAATCTAAAAATTCAATGAAGCACTTACCTCATTCGTTCAAATGTTTGTTGATCTTTATGTAAGAGATACTTGATTTTCTTGTTGATGAAATACTTTATCGCTGTTTTATATGTGGACTGCTGTAAAAACAAAAGCGCAAAACAATTAATTAGCAATTAATAAAAAATGCTGTACCTGCCACTTTATAGATTTACTGTACATTTTAATTAAAAAGATGCGCGTTTCATTTAAAACTGCCGCTTTGGATTTTGTTACATTATTTTAAGTTTTAAAATGACAAGTTTTATACAGCGTCACTGCTAAAACAAGCTCAGTGTGCAACAAAACAGCACGTAAGTGACACAATCCCGGAGCTCTAATTCATTAACATTAAAATATTCATTAGGCATGGATTTCAAATTTGAACGAGCTGCCGCTTTGCATCTGCTAAGAGTTTGTGAGTGTCCCAGCACTGCATGACGTTTTGTGACGTCATTTTGTTTCTGAATGACGTGTTTCTCTGCTTTCGATAACTTTTAAGAGTGCTGCCTTGGCTTGTACTAGGCTGGCTTGTATACGCAAACATTTGCAGATGTTTATAGAAGTACAGCTGCAATAAAATAAGCCACACGAGTATACTGAAGAACTAACTAAAACATTTTTTTAGATACAACTATTCTGCTTACCTTGTTATCCACTGCTTCATTGTTTAATTTCAATCCATTGTTTTCATTTGGCGTTGTTTCACTGTTTCCAACTTGCAACAAGCTAATAAAACAATAGTGGTTAAAACATCTAAATTTTTACAAGACAGCGAAGAATTTTTGAAGGTATCGTGTATCGCTTCTCCTGCTATTGATGCTGCTGAGCATTCCTGCTGTTACTGTTGCCGTTGCCATTGTCGCTGCTAATAGGTCCATAAACTTAATACATTGTGACTCGGCTGTGAGTTGAGTTAGTAAGCTAATGTTAACCACCTTGTAAACATTATTCGAACACATTTTAAGTGCGTGTACATTTCTTGTGAAATCGTTAGAGTAAAATTTTATGTTGAGTGCTGTATAATGTTACTCCATGTTTTCTAAATGTCTTTAAAAGGGCAAACCTGTATTTAGCACAGTATTTAAACTGACATTCTTAACATTTTTAATGGGATTCCATCATAATGTCATTATGACACCTAAAAGACGTAAAGAGTTGTAAAATTTTCAGTAAAATAATTGGATTGTTTCCAAAAAAACCCCTGCCATTAGGGATCGATCCAATTGCACTGACTGCACTAACCTTAATGACGTAATTATGACGTGTGATCAAAATTTAAAATACTAACGGGCAATCCATTACAAAGTTAGTCAAAGACACGGCTAAATTTGCGGATGGATATGGAACGAGTTAATTTTCGCTCTATGAAAACTCACCTGATCTCGCTCCCTTGATGAACCTTTACGACTTCTACAAACCATTGCTTATACTGATCCTGTAAACCCATAAACGTATAGACATTACTTCAGACAACAGCCTTCATGAAAAAGAGCAGTTTTATCTAATACTGCCATCGTGTTGTCATAATTCTCAAAAGAGCTTTTAAGATAAGGACGGCGTAATGAACATAATGGCACGATCACATAAAAAAAGCATAAACGCAACTGTGGCAGAACGTGCTCAGAAAAGCAACGCTATTATAACGTTCATTCACTCCGCTGCTTGAGTTATCAGCAAGAAAACCACAATCGTAAAGTGTCAACGTCATTATTTTCCTGCTCTTTTCCACTTTTTTCAGCGAACAACTGCTTATTACGGAGGTTGAGAGGCTAGCCTGTAAACTTATGTATCTTGCTTTACTAACACTAAGACGACGTTAGTGATTTACAAGATTCGCGATTATTATTATCATTCTCAGATGCAAAACTGTTGCTCAGTTTTATATTTGCTCAGACGTCTTATTAGGGAAGTTCGTTATAGAAAAAATGTTTTTTGTTTGCTTCAAAAAGGACGTTAGCAGAGGAAGTTAACTATAGGAATTCCGTTGTGTCTTGATTAGCATTCGCATTTTCATTTTCTAAGCATAGCTGTAAGTATAGTTCCTTACCTAGGCAGAAGGAACCCTGTTTTCATACAGAAGATTATAAGGATGACAAGTAATGTGGCAAAAGCATTTATGGTAGCGAAGAGGGAATAACACAGCAGCAGGCGTGATGACGGCAATCATGTTGCCATCAGCAGTGATGGAGGTGGTGATGGTGGTAGCGACATCGTAATGGCAGTAGAAATGGCCGTGTTTTTGGTAGTGTACTGTGCCAGTAGTGTGGCCCTTGGACTCAAAGCCAAAATTAAGTCACCAGTAGCTTCTGCTGGATCACAGCATCTCACAGCTAAACCTACAATGATCGACTTCCATTTGCAATAAAATACCTTAAGTAAAACTTTTTCTGCTGACTTCTGATCGCAGCGAACGTGAGTACAAATCAGCATCCATTCTGGTTTCCAGTGGAAGATGAGCCTGAGTAACCCCACAGTGAGTATTATGCACGCCCATGTTAGTCCAGCTTTCACCTTGTGTAATTTGTAGCCATAGATTTCCTGAAAGTAATAAAAGCAATTGAAATGTGTAGCTTATTTCAGAAGACAATACTGAAGCAGAAATAGCTCATAAGAATAGATCATCATTTTCAGTGCATCAGGTTGTGAGTTCGATTCCGTAACAAAGGATTTTAAAAACAGTAAAGGTTAGGAAACAAGCGGTCTCATCTGAGCAACAAAAAGTTATTAAGGGGCTACAGCCGTAGCACTGTCACTGATTTTGTTGACATACTTAGTAGACCTCCACAAAGTTCACACTGATCGGAAACGGTATCGATGGGCGTGATGCCAGGTTGTGGTTTGAGCAATACCGTCCGGTAATTAATCTTAGTAGAACAGACATTTTGTAGCAAATATTGTAACATTTTCAAAACCAGACCTAACATTTTCCTAGAAAGTAAAACGTTCACAATTGTTTTCAAGAGTTTTCTAATAAAGTTCTAATTATCTGTCTTAATATATTTACCTCTTAGTCACACTTTACCAACAACAGCTGTTCCGGGCGTAGTAGTCTTCATATAAATTGCTTGCATACTTTGCATTACAAATTGGCCATAAATTCAAAGAAAGCTTAACTTTTTTATTATGTTCGGTTCTCTTAATGAAGCCTGTGCATTTACAATGTTGTGATCATTTCATAAGAAACATTAAGGTTTGTAACTTTCTTATCAACATTGCGCTTGCTCGCCTGGAGAACATAAATAAGAACCTAAAAGTCTAATAAAGTACAAATAATTAAACTATTTAAATATTAACTAGTTAACATGAAAACGTAATTAAGTCATTATTAGTTTTCGTTTTTCGTTAACTATAAGTTATTTCCGTATTTGTTACGCGTTTGATTTGTTTATTCCTGCGTTGTTTGATTTTTATAAGCCGCCTTTGTGTTTTATTGTTGAACTAAAACGGAATGCGAAGCATTGTGCTCTTCGCTTACTAAGATTATTGACTCAACTACCTGGATGTCATTTAGAACATCATTTACAGTCGTCACTAAATCCGTTTTTTCATAAAAATGTGCACTACAGAATAATTTTTCTGACGTCACAATATTAAAAAATGATAAAACCTTATTAGAAAAATGACAAGAACGAGAATAACGTGGTGAAACGAACTTATTTATAGAGTTGTTTCACAAGCGAGCAAACCAAAAAACTGCACTCAAATTGGCATAAACACTAAAATTAAAATTAGTGCAGTTTATGATAGAGTTACTTTCATTGTTGGCAGTACGGGTTCAGCCAAGTCAAACCACCCTCAATCAACAGTAACATGACGTATGATAGTCCAGCAAAGCTGACCTATGGTTTTAGCTAGCAGGTTAACCAAACAAAATTATAGCTAATCTACTGTTTCCGTTTTGTCAAACATTTTAGTTCTACAACCAGTGCAAGCTTATCTCAATATTTGCTGTATATTAGTAAAGAAAACAATGCTTAATCGCTCGCACTTAGACTTATTGGCTTTGTCCAGGAAGTTACAGTAGTGAATCTGGCTGATGTCACTCCTGGTTGAATAATAAAAAAATCATCAGCAGCACTACTAATTACTATATCTCTGTTTCTTCTTTGTGCTGTTTTCTAATCAGTTTCGAGAAGAACATAATAAATACGCTGGTAGGTATAATCTAAAAATGAAGTTTATAGTCGTACAGGAAATATTTATACCAGAGGCCAGCGTAGAGTAGAGTAGGTTAGAATAATGTAGAGTAGAATAGAGAGCACAGAGCAGAGCAGAGCAGAGCAGAGTAGAGTAGAGTAGAGTAGAGTAGAGTAGAGTAGAGTAGAGTAGAGTAGAGTAGAGTAGAGTAGAGTAGAGTAGAGTAGAGTAGAGTAGAGTAGAGTAGAGTAGAGTAGAGTAGAGTAGAGAGTAGAGAGTAGAGTAGAGTAGAGTAGAGTAGAGTAGAGTAGAGTAGAGTAGAGTAGAGTAGAGTAGAGTAGAGTAGAGTAGAGTAGAGTAGAGTAGAGTAGAGTAGAGTAGAGTAGAGTAGAGTAGAGCAGAGCAGAGCAGAGCAGAGCAGAGCAGAGCAGAGCAGAGCAGAGCAGAGCAGAGCAGAGTAGAGTAGAGTAGAGTAGAGTAGAGTAGAGTAGAGTAGAGTAGAACAGAGCAGAGCAGAGTAGAGTAGAGTAGAGTAGAGCAGAGCAGAGTAGAGCAGAGTAGAATAGTGTAGAGTAGAGTAGAGCAGAGCAGAGTAGAGTAGAGTAGAGTAGAGTCGAGTCGAGTCGAGTCGAGCCGAGCCGAGCCGAGCCGAGCCGAGCCGAGCCGAGCAGAGCAGAGCAGAGCAGAGTAGAACAGAGCAGAGCAGAGCAGAGTAGAGCAGAGCAGAGCAGAGCAGAACAGAACAGAGCAGAGTATAGCAGAGCAGAGCAGAGCGGGTAAAGTAAAGTAAAGCTAAGGAAAAAAACCAAAGACTAGTAAATGGCAAAGAACAGAAAAACGAAAGACAGTTTTATTGGTACACTAGCACCCAGAAGCGTACTGAAATGCTTAAATGGGTGTAAGAGATGATTTATTAATAGACAAACTCAACTGAAATATTGAGTTTATTTATTAATAAGTTAGTGCTTGCATATATTTCATTATTTTAATAAAGCAAAGTAAAGAGAGAAAAGAAAAGAAAAGAAAAGTAAAGTAAAATAAAGGCAAGCAAGGCAAAGTAAAGTAAAGTAAAAAGCAAAGCACAGCAAATGATAAAGAACAGCAAATGTAAGATAAACATAAAAGGAATGAAGTCCAGCTGTCTTTGTTTTATTAGCAGTTTATTGGCGTAATGTCAAAAGTAGGTCACGTGCGCTTGTGGGGTGGTCAACATTCACAAGATGTCTATGAAATAAGACATCAGCGAGGCGTTTAAGATATTTTGTTCTGTATTTTTGTAGCATACATTTTGAAAATGTTCTGTTTAACGATAATACGTGCCTTGCAGAGATTTCTAACATTCCAGACTTGGCAGCACTCAGGCAGCTGCTACATCGTTGCATCTGTGCTGCCAGCTGGGTACGAAATTTTACGCTACTCTTCTATTTTTTCTGTCCCTAATTGTGGTTTAATTAGACAAGCGGTCGCTTGCTCTTTTGGAAACGGCGTTAACAATTTGAGTTTGACGTACCATTTGATCCTCGCAGCCAGAATTGACGTACTCCACTCCTGGCTTCAGTGACGGAGGACCGCCTGTCGGAAACTTCGGTTTTCCTGTAACGAAGAAGAGGAGAAAATATTTATGTTCAGAGTTTACAAACATTCCAATTAAAGTTCAGCTGTAAGCAGCTTGTAATCATGACGGAACTATACTGCCAGTCCCAAACCCTCAAAATCGCATTAATTTCATAGTTCCTTAGTTACAAAATTGCAACGGATGCTTTTTATCTGCGTATATGTCTATTTTGACATTGCTTGCCTGTTAATCTACGTATCTGTTCTTTGCCAACGTACTTCTTGAATAATAAAACAAACTGTTTGTGCAATGTGCTCCAGGTCTATATTACGCAAAATTAGTAGCGGCCCGAGATTTTGAGGGTCTTCTTTGACGCCTAATCATTTTTACCATGAACTAAACTGGTGTAATTGACTGACTGACTGACTAACTGACTAACTGACTGACTGACTGACTGACTGACTGACTGACTGACTGACTGACTGACTGACTGACTGACTGACTGACTGACTGACTGACTGACTGACTGACTGACTGACACACTAACTAGCAACAAGTCAGTAGAAGTTATGTTAATGCTCAGAAAACGAAAACCACACACTTTCATACAATTTTCAAAATAATAAAAATGGAAATAGAATTTAGAGCATTGAATTCTTGCACTGATATGTGTGAAGCGAATATAGGTAAACATGGCACAGATTATAACGGCACAGATAATAATGACACAGTAAATGTGACATAGGATAAACTGTTTGGCAGAAAAGGGAGAAAAACAAGTCTGTCTTTCCATTTATGGCATTTGTGCCATATTTAGCATGACATTATTACTGTCACCAAATGAAATGAATTTGGAAGCAATGTAACCACGAATGTATATAAATAGTATTACCTAATCTTTCAAACAAATTAATTCTTTTGCTATGGTTTAACAGTGACCTAGCAGTAAACTTTTACTGCTCAAAGTCACGTAAACCTAAAAACTTGATTTAAGTGTAATTCTTGTTTGTTCTGCTAGACCTAAATCGTGATTGAAGCAGAATTTTGTACACGTAGTACTAGGTATGCATCTGGGCATAAGCAATGTGCTTCAGGCGGGTACAACTACGTCAGTAATTGTTTAGGAGTTTGGGACCTAATGGCTGTAATCTATTACGTGGACGCACATGACAATAGACGTTATGTTAAGAAAGCACTAGCGACTTGTAAAAAATCTTAGAATTGCGCTTTCGGTAATATATTGAAAGAAACGCTTAAAAATATAAAAGTGCTTCCTTTCTACAGAGTTTGCCTATTACACCGTATACTTGCTGCTAAATTGTGCGGAGTTTACCAGCTTATAATACCAAAAACAGTTAAGCTTGTTTTTACTAAGAAGGGATTAGGTCCTAGTCGTTCACCTAGTTTGCGAGGTACGCTCCAAGTTGACACGTTTGTAGCTACCCGCCAGACTTTCGAAACTAGCACTATGTAAACAGCCGTTTGACCTGAACCTATAAAAACGTGTAGACGTAGTAAGAAGATACATGTGTTTTCTGTTTTCACTCAAAGCACATGGCGGATTTCTAAAAGCTTGAATGCATTATGGTGGGCTGAACCAGTTACTTAGAACTTTCAAGAGAGCAGCAGCGATTTTTGGAGGAGGATTGATTGTTCGACCCAAATCGCTACTCATCTGGATCTTGTTTTTGTTCTTGTTGCTGGTGATTACCTTCCGAAAAAAACTAAGGCTCCGTGAATTCGCAAGTTATAAAACTTCTCCGAATATATTAGAACCTATAAACTTCTCACGAACAAATTCCACTTCCATTGATAGAGGCCATTTTGAATTCAAGATGACAGCAAAAACATAATTTTTAAAAGAAGCTCAAAGCTTCCCCAGTTCGCAATGGATTGTCATAAAACTTTGTAAGAGTCAGATTTTCGACGCGCCATTTTGAATTCAAGATGACAGCGAAAACATTATTTTCGAAAAAACTTAAGACTCTGCCATTCGCAATGGATCATCGCGAAACTTTATAAGACTGTATTGGAACGAGTTCCGCGTCAACTGACGGAGACGGATCTGCCACTATTAATTCAAGATGGCGGGCGATAACATAATTTCAAAAAAAACCTAAGGGTCCGTCAATTCGCAGCGGGTCATCATGAAACTCGAAAGAATTTTACTAGAATTGATCCAGCATCGACTGACAGAGTCAGATTTTTGATATACGATTTTAAATTCAAGAAGACTTCATTGAGCAAACGGCCTTGTAAGTTCATTCTTGTTACAGTGTTGGATTAGGAAAGCATTTTTCTGAACCTGTGGGCATTGTGAATAACCGGGGTAGATGTGCACTAAGCATTTCTGATAGGTGGGCATGGCAGGTAATGTGACAGAGGCAAAATGTTAAAAAGGGGTTACGTCAATAATTTCATAAAGTTTAACAGGTAAAGTCATGAAACTTGCACGGTTCATACCTGAGATAGATGTTCAGATAATGGTATTTGAAGAGTAACCTCTGGGTTAAGTCTTACCATGATAGGAGTCGTTACTTGAAAATTAGAGCAAATTGTTTGTCCTTCAATTCCTCTTGCAGACTAAGACAAGAAGCCTATATTTTTGCAAGTATGGGTAGCTAAGTAAGACTAGACGAAGACTTAGTATTTTTCGAGAAGTGGGCTGGCCAGCACACGTGACATGGACAAATGTTTTAAAATAGGATTTCGCCAATAACTAGAAAGGTAAATGAGCTAGTTTCAAGAAATTTGTGGGGCTGGTGCCTGGGATATGGGCTCAGACAATGAAATACTGCACGATGACCTTGGGTCAAAGGGTCAAGGACAGTAGACCTCTCTCCGTTTTTCATTAGGCTCTATCTGCTCTTACAATTTTTGATCTAGGCTACAATTTTTGGTTCTGGCTAGGTAGGGTTGAGTTCTTGCCCGGAGCTAAATATGTGTTATTTAGATGTAGAAAAAATTTTCGTTATGGGTCAAACCTGAAAAAGAGAGATCGGGTACAGACATTTTTCCATTGTTGAGCGACAATAGCTTGTAGTACATCAAATGATGGGTCTTTGTGAGAAAAATGAAATGGTGTAGTTTGACCCGAGATTGATTGACTCCTGATCCAAGGCGACGGGTCAAAATATCAACAAGTTCTGATTTCATTAAAGTGAAATGCTATTAGTAGGTAATCAAGTGTGACGAATTCAGTGAAGACAATATTTTGAGTTTCAGAGCCCTGACCCTTGGGGCTGCGGGTCCAAAAGTGACAAGCTCCAATTTGATTGAAACGAAATATTATAATTCTTAGGTGACCATACTGCCTAGCATGGCAAATTCATTTATGATCTTGAGGCAAAAGAAAAAAGCCAGGAAACAGCCCATTCATTTATTTAAACGACTGTTAAGCCCTGTATTCTTTTATGTAGTGAATGCAACTTAAAAATGCAAGTTATAATGTTTTATTATTTTACTCTGCCTTTACTTTACTGAACGCTGGAAGACCGTATATCAAAAGATCTCATTTCTATATTATAAAGGCGAGCGTATAGTTTACGTCCAATAAACGCTTCTGTCAAGTTTACCTAAGTTTATTAAGCTTCTTGTGCCTCATTTAAGATAGAAACGTCTTGCACTATTTCACGCTGAAAGCATTATAAGATTCCTTAAAGGAAAAGCGCACCCAATCCTGAACTGTAGATCAAAACAATCTACTCTTTAAGATATTGAAAGGGAGCATATCATTTTTTAATGAACGACTTACATGAAAGAGTTATTGCGACACAAAAATAATTTCGTGTTCCCGCGGCTAGTTCTTCGCTGTTACATGCATTTCGCCATTCGTTAGTTAGATGGGCACTGCAGCCTGCGTTTCGCAAACGCGTTCAATGCAAAATAGGTGCTGTACCTCTCAGTTTAGACGTGTTCTTTTATGACGTAATGCACACGTTCGAGCACTCATGCGTGGCACAGCGGTAAATCTAAAATTTCAAATTGTATCATAAAGTTTATCGAGTTTTTGTATATTCCACTAAATGTTGTACAGTAGCTCTGTACTTCAATATTCGCTTTCGCACACACTTTCAACACGCTCATTGAATGTTTGTGCTGCTGAAAAGTATGTTCGTTTGTGATGTAATCACTAGTTGGGCTCGCCCGCCGTTAATTAAGCTCTTACCTGATATTTAATTATCAGAAATACTTTGGCATTATTACATGTGTTAAAATGCATACATTTTATCGTACTTCAAAATGGAGTAGGATATGAAAGATAGTCCTGATAGCGCTAAGGTTCTTCGTTGACAATTTTCTAAAATAAAGCGCAAAGACAAAGACTTAAGTATTACTACAATTAAAGTCAAGGCAGAAGACACATTCGCCGTCGTACATTAGTTTTTTCTGAGCCTGAAAAGCCAAAATATCTCCGTTGTTAATAGTTAACATACTTGTCTGAAAAGCAGAAGATTTTAGGTTTCTTATTGAATGCGTACGTTTATATGCTTGATATTGTACTAGGTCTTGATGCACTGTGGACTGTGACTACCTGCTGATAGACTTCTAATGGCTTATAGTGAGCCAGATTAGCTCTGCAGTGTAACGCTTAGCAGAACTGCTTGGAAATCTGAAGATATTTTAGACTTTCTAATTTAGTACTGCTTTCGTTGTTCGCGTTCAGTTGATTGTGGCACCTGGCGGTTTAAGAAAATCTTTGCATAAGCAGGTTTTCACAGCCACTAAGTGGAAGTTGACTTTTATTGCAAAGAGTCATTTTATTGTAAAGTATTTTACATACACAAAATGTACAATAATAAAATCACAATACATATAAATAATTGTGTATGTTCAGTATCTGGTCTGGTGTTTTACAATAGTGTCAAATTGTTAATAAATTGTACATGATTAGAAATATTGATGAAGCGATGTCAGTAAGTAAAAAACACTTAAACTGTACAATTCAGAAATTTTGCACGCAATTAAAGTACTTTTAAAATTAAGTTTATGTATAATACACAAATTTATAAAGAAAGTTATATATTAACATTCATATTTACATATGTACAATTTTAAGTGATTAAAGACTATAAGAGAATTAATTTCGATTGAGTAGGCTGATTGTTCTTCGCTTTTGTTTGTCAGTTTTCTTATTGTAAAATAAAAAATTTAATATTTTAAATTGCTGGTAATATAAAAGGATAGTCTTTAGGAGTTATTAGTTTATCGTTTTACAGGCTGGTCTTGACAATTTGTTAGCAAAGTTTATTTTAGTTCTGTTTTGAAGCTTCTTAGGCTAGTTGATGATCGTAGTTAACAGTCAGCTACACAAGAGTAATTCCGTAGCTTCAAAAATCAGGTATTCGTTTTATGCAACTGACAGTTTCTGTCTCGTCTGCTTTCTGAGCACATACAAGATCTTCACAGTATTGTGCACCATGTTTAGAATGTTAAAGCACAAGAAAACCCTTCATAAACATAAAGCTTAAAAAATTCGTCTTGAAATTTTATATCACTTACATACTACCTTTTTACATATAGGACTTCAGTTGGCAGTCACGCTGTATAAAACATGTAAATTTAAACTCCCCCGATGACCGTTAGACGCAGCCATTTTGACGATAAGACATTTGAAACTAGTTTAGATAACACTGAGTAAAGTTTGAAAAAATAATCAGAGTATTCGTAGCGCATACGTAACTAACTTAAGCAAAGTCCCTTTTCAATAAGCTTAAAAATACGTTTTTTGGTTAGTGAGCAGTGCCCCCTTTAGTTGAGTCAACGACATTTCACCAACTGGTGAAAACATTTTAAATAATTAATAATTTTCTTCTCTAGTTACATAAGTCTTTCAAGCAGGTAAGCAAAATGCTAAATAATATAACTTTGCATGGAAAGTTTTTTGTGGGCGTAGTTTGACATTTCCTTTTCTTCCCCTGATTTGCGTTGTGCGTATATGTCCTGCAATGGCGCGGTCGAAACAGTATTGCGAGAGTTATAAAATAGAAACAAACAAAGAGTCCTTTCAATGCGAGTGCGATATGCAAATAAAATTGCTATAAAGTAATATATTTTTAAGACGATTTTTCTGAAACCTACTTCCTGTACCCCTTTTCTTGTAGCAAAACTTCACATAAGAGCCATTTGGTGCCAGAATAATGACGTCATCATGGTGTTTGAGCAAAAAGTCGCGATTAGACGTTTAGTGCTTGCCGCTTGTGATGCAGTTATTCATTTTCGGCAGTAATTTTCTAATCACCATAGTGAAGTCAGTCACACAATTATTAACACTTGGATCAGCTTACCTGAAGTTGTTGTGGAGAAATTTTTATTCATTCATGCTGCATAGCAAACGCACCTCGTTACCTGCTCAATGGTGGCAGTTGAGGGTTAGTAATAATGAATTAACAATAAGCAAATTCATAATGTTGTTTATGCTTTATTAAACGCATTTTGAAAAATTATTTGTATAAGCTTTACACGTGTGTTTGCCTATGTGTGGCAGATTTTTTGCTGAATAACAGATTAGTTGTACGCTGCAAAAGTAAAAAATCGAACAGAGTTACATTGCTGATTTAAAATCGCTACAGGTGCTTATTTTAGACACGCCCTACATTAAGCGTTTGCGATGAATCATCGCAGGTCCTCTATACTATTAACACTTATCACTACAATAATAAACAACAGCTGGTTAAGTAACAGGCCTATGAAGCTGTTTTAAAAATTAATTATATATATATTAAAAAATATTATTTTAATTTATTAAACAGTAGGAAGCATATACCTTTTAAAACAGATATTTTAGTCGCAAAACAACTACAACGAAGATTAATTTTTGTGCGATTATATAAACAATATCTTTTTATGTCACTTGGGTAGGATGCCTTCCTACTGCAGTTTTTCTTCCAGATGTAGACTACAAAAAATTATGTGACCCACGAAACAGAAAACAGAATTTTCATAAGCAAATGACGATCATATAATGCAGGTATTTTAAGTAACGTTAAAATGCCTGGAGCATAAATTTTTGCCTTAGTAAGATGCTAGAGGTGATTAGTTTTGCCGTTTGTGTGACTAAATACCAGCCATGTTGGTGCACGGAAACCATGTTCAAGCAGCATTAGTATGTAATTTGCAACTGATGCGCTAAGTCAAAGTTTGTTTTTGTGAGGGTAATGACGATTATCATGAAAAGTTATCCTGTTCGTGTAAACAGAACAATTTTTCTAAGATAAACGTATCGTATTGAAGTAATGACATTTGGCCCTCATTCAGTCAGAGGTTGTTAATTCAGTATTTTGATTAAAATTAAAAATCAGGAACCACAAAAAGCGTTTTTCAGAAAAGTGCAGCGTAGCTCATTGATTGCTCTACATTGACTTTCTGATATTGTAAAGAAAAGTTATCTAGCATCTCATTCAAACTGTTTCTACAGATGTTTCGAGACGTCATGATAATTGTTCCCTATCATTTTATGAAATCATACCCTGTTTATCTTTCATCTTGCAGTTAGTTCGCTAATCCAAGTAGAATTTACATCCACTTCTTCCTTTGTGAAACTTCACTCATTTTATTCAACACAAGAATGGGCAACAGCCATCCCAAGTCAAATTATTCTTTAACTTTGACTTTTGCTTGAAGAACCATCAGCACAGGTCTGAAGCTATGACACGAATGTTTGTTAATTTCAGCACTCGTCACATATGTAGTACCACAGGCGTAACCAACATAGACTCATAACTTACAAAGATGACACAGGGTAACAAGGTCTTATGATGGCTCTAATAATGTTCTAACAACCACACGCCTGTTAGATACTAACACCACTTAGGTACCACCCTCAGCTTCCGTGAATTATCAAAACGTTTCAATATCATCAAGACAAGCAAACACCTCATTAATGTGTGAATAAAATCAGTGCGAGAAAAAACATAAACTGTTACTGAAGTACGTCTACGACACTACCAACGTTGTCCACACTTGTTCTGCATTGCATGTACGAAGCAATGATGTTGATTACACTGCTACTAACTTTCGTCTGAACCCTTAACTGTAATTGCTGTTGGAACTACTACACAGTAGCAGCAGCTATACTGGAGATAAAGTTTCTCCCAGCAAAAGCGTACGTCGTTTCATGGCTGCAGATTACGCGATCACAGTTTATAACGGTAGCGCGTTCTTTGCACTCACTCAGGATTTACGAGTATTATATAAAGTGCTATGATAAACTCTACCAGGACTTTGTTGCGTGCAAATACAGCAGTGCAAGATGGTTAGGCGTACTGGAGGAAGTTTCACAAGAGGGCAGACAAAATTTGCCCTGAAAGTTTTCCCAGTTGTCCCGTCTGAGTGATTTCCAAATAAGTACATGCATAAATAAGTATATGTAGGATAAGAGACTGACAAACGAGTATAAAAAGAAAATATTTATACTTATAATAGGCCTATTTGCTTATATTTATTTATATTTATATATAATTGTACTCAGTATAACATACAGTATTTGCAATAGCATTAGTATACAAATGCAAGAAGTCCAAATTACAATACCGTTTACTAAAAAAATCATGTCCAGCAAGACGCAAACCAGAGGTTTGTGTTCTCACGGAGTATACATCCGGGTTCTTTCAAAGGTACTGTTTCTAATGGTTCAGACATTCCCATCAAAAATAATGGTGATCATCTGTGTTTTCTTTTTTCAAACATGTTTATAATCTTCTCAGTGCATTGATCTCCATTGTCCATATACTTAAAAAGAGTGTATGTGGTTTGGTAAACTAAATTTGATAGCGGGTATTAGATTAACTTTAAATTATTAAAAGTTAAAAATAATTCGTCGTAGAAGAAACACTTTATTTGCAGCCAGTAAAAAGAGGTGGCGCAGCATATAAGCAGGTTTTGAATAGTGATATCTTAAATTTTTAAATTTTAAAATAGAATTATTTACCCTGAAAATGACCAGCTTTTGCTGTAGAAATGCACAATTCGTTAGCCCTGGGAGGGCAGCCGCCGGATTAGCTAAAATGTAACTTCGCATTCTAATATTATGGGTGAAGAATTTGTCCAAGTGATTAATTTGTGTGATTAGTAGCCGAAGTTAGGCGAAACAGAGCTTGGTTAATACATGAATGTGTGATTGCTGGTTCAATATTCGTTCTAGGCAGTGTCGCTTGCCACACGTGTTCACCTTAGCGGTATAGGTGAACACGTACACCCATTTGAATGTGACCGACACAGCTCTGCCGGTTCAGACACACGTCTACCGGTTCAGACACACGCCTACTGGTTCAGACGCAGCTATACCTATTCAGACACACGTCTACTGGATCAGACACAAGTCTATCGGTTCAGACACACGTCTACTGGATCAGACACAAGTCTACCGGTTCAGACACAAGTCTATCGGTTCAGACACAAGTCTACCGGTTCAGACGCACGCCTACCGGTTCAGACACAAGCCTGCCGGTTCAGACACAAGTCTACCGGTTCAGACACAAGTCTACCGGTTCAGACACACACCTACCGGTTCAGACACAAGTTCACCGGTTTAGACACACCGCTACCGGTTCAGTGTCTTTACTTAGTTGAATAAAGAAACTGGTATCAGGCCACCAGGTATCTATTACACGAAGCTCTGCCGTCGAATGACGATCACACTTGCAGAATAGCATAAAACGAGTATCGAAATGACACACTCATAAATAGTTATAGGCATAAGTTTCCAAATTTAGCCAAAATTAGCTAAATTTTAAGAAAAATGGAGAAACTCCAATGTACATAGCTTACTACAGATATGTTGTGCTCTTATTATGTGGAATAAATTATGTATAATTTTCTCTGATTTGACATAATACTCAATTATAGAGGGCCAGTAATGTTACTTGCTTGAACAGCCGTGCCATCTCTATTTGAATATGCAAAACAGCCCCAATATAGCTCTTAATGCGTTACTTTGGAGTTTATAAGAGCACGAATATACTGCTTTCGTAGAGGTCTTTTCATTTCTGGCAAAGTATTATTGTTCTTCTTTTCCACTCATCATCAAATTTCTAGCATGATCATTGAGGTATCATAGCAAAGAAATTTTCATGCAATAAGGTAAACTGGTCTAGTGTTGCACACATGCAGGCTAATGTCGGGCAATAAGTTATAGGCTTTCTGAAAGATAGCAAATTAGAATAGACACAACTTTTTCCTCTCTTTTGTTAATAAAGGAGAGGAAAACGGTTTACCTAAACTACTTTTTCATTTTATTAAAGTCTGAAGCCTCATTGCCCGACATTAATCAATGTATAACTTTAGTCCATTTTACCGTACATCATGCATGCTTTTGCCTGATATGTGTTTTTTGGTTTATTGTTTATAAAATTTAATTCCTATATCTGCCGTCCACGTATCAAGTCTAATTTCACAAGAAGATTGGCCCTTTCAGTTGCGGATAATTGTTTATCAGACAAAAGTCAAACTTAAAGAAAAACCTGTTTTAATTTTACGCGCCCCCAAATCTTTGTTCTCTCAAATGGTGGACAGGTTCTGCTTTAATTACAACCTCAAATGTCTTAAATTGTCAGTGTTTGAGATATTGGTTTGTCGAAATTTCTCTCTCTCCTCCCCCTTTCTCTCCCTCCCTCCATCTCTTTATGTCTCTCGCTCTTTCCTGCCCCGCGTTCTCCTTCTCCTTCTCCCTCCCTTTCTCTCTCTCTCTCTCTCTCTCTCTCTCTCTCTCTCTCTCTCTCTCTCTGTCTCTCTCTCTCTTTCTCTCTTTCTCTTCTCTTTCTCTCTCTCTCTGTCTCTCTCTGTCTCTCTCTCTCTCTCTCTCTCTCTCTCTCTCTCTCTCTCTCTCTCTCTCTCTCTCTCTCTCTCTCTCTCTCTCTCTTTCTCTCTCTCTCTGTCTCTCTCTCTCTCTCTCTCTCTCTCTCTCTCTCTCTCTCTCTCTCTCTCTCTCTCTCTCTGTCTCTCTCTCTCTCTCTCTCTCTCTCTCTCTCTCTCTCTCTCTCTCTCTCTCTCTCTCTCTCTCTCTCTCTCTCTCTCTCTCTCTCTCTCTCTCTCTCTCTCTCTCTCCTCTCTCTCTCTCTCTCTCTCTCTCTCTCTCTCTCTCTCTCTCTCTCTCTCTCTCTCTCTCTCACTCTCTCTCTCTCTCTCTCTCTCTCTCTCTCTCTCTCTCTCTCTCTCTCTCTCTCCCTCTCTCCCTCTCTCTCCTCTCTCTCTCTCTCTCTCTCTCTCTCTCTCTCTCTCTCTCTCTCTCTCTCTCTCTCTCTCTCTCTCTCTCTCTCTCTCTCTCTCTCTCTCCCTCTCTATCTCTGTTCAACTTTTTCAGTGTCTAATCATAAAGTGTCTGGACTCAAAGAAAGAAACAGGAGCAAACACTGAACGTACTATTACGTTGTTTCGACTTCCAAAATAAGATTGAAAAGCGGCTACCGGAATATTTCGGACTCTTCTGGTGTTTATTGTTTTTAATGAATTGGTCATTATAGCTGATTAGAAAGTTTTAATTGAACAAACAACTATAGATTAAACGTTCATTTACAAACAAATGATTAGTTAACACTTTATTATTACTTTTTCGAATTCCTTGAGCCAAAGAACTAAGAACAGACGTAAAAGCTATCTTAAATAGGCTACGGGCAACTCCATTGTTTGCCTTGAGCCTAAAAACTTGCAATTCGATAAAAGTAGTGCCATTTTAGATTGAATATCAATGGAGATAACCATTTTAAATTCTCATGCTGAACTATCTTAAACGTCGTCTCTAAATTGACCCTTGCCGAAAATCGAAATTGAACAAATTTTTATTATGTTTTTAAGCATGCTTACGAAAGCTATGAAAATACTTTTATAGGCATTTCTTTTGGTTAAGTAGTTATTTACTCTACATTTACCTAACGCTATTTTTCCCCTGAATGTATTTCCAGAACGAAATTGGAAGTGTAAAGATTTGGATGAACGGGGCGAATTTCAGTCCCCGTTGTCATTTAGACGTTCGAAAGCAATTTAATAACGTCGTGGCTTCAAATTTAAAAAGGTTTAAAAAGGTTTAAAAATTTGTGGGTCATGAATTTCATCATTAGTATTTGGTGTACTGAACACTGACACAATTTTAGTGAGATCGCCGCTATTGTCTTTTTTTACCTTTTTGATGCGTTTCTGCGTTTCTCCACGAGGTTTTTCATTTGAACTCGCTCACCTAATTGTTACTCAGGACCACGCTCCATTGCTTGTCTAGACTAATAGTTATCGGCTTTGGTGTTTCTCGATGACATTTCGATTGATTAGCTAGTCCATCTCTGTACCCGGGGCAAGAAGAGCATAGCTTCTCATCAAAGTCTAGTTTCTCTTTGATAAATTTTGCCTTTGTTGCGGCTGAATTTGGAAGCTGTCTGATGATACTGTTACATAAGCGTACAGCACAGGTACTAACAATCATTGAAGCAGGATTGTCACTTGCTTCTCGACAGACTGACTAATCAACCAACTAACCGATAAACAGATAAAACCGACTCACAAACTGAGAGACACAGCTAGAATCGCCATTGAAATCTTTTTCGCAAACGCAATGCGAAACAAAGGCCAAGGCCAAGGTTGTTGCGTAGAATATGCTTAATAGTTTTTTAATTTCATCGGTTGTGAAGTTCCATCATTCTGTTTACTCAGTCTAAAACAGTTTATTTATGCAGTGGCTTCATGTAACTAAATTTAAAAACTGGTTAGCAAATTATTAGAAAAACATTAAGTTTGATAGAGTGTGAACGTTTCAACTGACTGAGACCTTCAATAAAACCTATAAATGCGATGAATTAAATATTACATTGCGTTACATTACAAATATTCCACTACGTTACATTACATTACATTATTATTATGGCTGCGGTAGCCATCTTTGTAGTGCTTTGTTTTGAGTAGGTTCATAACCATGTTGAGCTATTTAAATAAAATTATTAACTGTGAGCAACAGTTTTGGAAATTGTGATGATCGGTTATACCAGCCATCATTGTCGCAACACCTATTTTGACATATCTGTCGTATGATGTTATGTGTGCATAATTAATTATCTAAGTACCTTATTGATTTATTGCACTGTTTATTTAAACTTATAGAATATTGTGTGTTTTGTGAGATTTTGACACTAGATGTCTCTGGACGCTCATTTCTCTGCTTACCTGTAATTAGGTTACCTGAAAATTCCAATACCAATTGGCTTCAACCTGTTTTGGGATCTTACTACAGAGTTTGTGTTTTACATTAGATATGTTCTGACTGTCAAAGTTACAGGGTAGTGGAGTTTTGCTGGTTAGTCCACATCCTGAGGTTATTTTATATGGCTGAACACCAAGTTCACCTGTCTTTAATGGCACTCGCATGCAGTGAGATGATTTATGACAAAGACAATGGTTTTGTCTAATTTTGTTTATTCGTTGTTTGCTGTGACAGCAGTGGCTTGACATTCTTAGAGACAAGTGCTTAGTAACCATATTTCTACCTGCAGAACAGGACTCATATTCTCCCTGGATAGTAGTGGAAGGCCAGTCGAGCACCACATGATTGAAGTTCTACCTGGACTAATGGTCTGTCTGTTCGTCTGAACTGAAGGTTCTGTTTGTCACTCTGCAAAAGGATGAAATCTGGCTTTATTACGTGGAGTCTGAGGCAGCCAGGTACGAGTTTAACCACTGGATAGCTGGAGCAGCTTCGGAGGCTGGATTGGTGACCATTGGCAAAGAGTTGCTGGCGAGGACGTGGCTGTCTATTGAAGATGAACAGCTGATGTAGCATGGTTAGAGACTGGAATGCGTGGTTACTAGATCTAAAAGCCTGACGAGAGACAGAAGCGTAGCCGGCCAACGTTACTTTTGAGGGAATTAGGTATCAATTTAATTTTGCTATTGTCGTTTTACTGATTAGATTCAAAATCTAAATATTAGTTCTTAGTTCCATTTTGGTTCTGATTAAACAATTTGCACAAGTGTTTCACCAGTGACATGGATTCGCGTAGCCTACACAAATAAATGATTATCCTGTAAATTTGACGTACAAAAGTGACGAAAACGCTCGAGAACCCTGAACATAGTACTCTGATTTCCTAACGTCCTGACTTAATTATTACACGGCGTCACAGAAATCAATTCTTTTTGTTTTCTTCCACCTCACTGATCTATCTAAATGTAATTTAAAAATAGTG